>PYAF01003967.1:61456-99729 GCA_007407185.1 Glycine tomentella
ACACGTACAAGGCTAGGTGGAAATAGAATTGTGTGGAAAACTCTTGATATAGGACACTTGTTAGGCCTTAGTTCAATAGCCAATGAAATTAAAACAACCAAAAAGCAAGACAATTATGAAGTCTTGGATATTTTCCTTAAAGCAAATGGAACTTAGCATATAAAAAGGAGGGTGGGACTAAAATTGAATGCTAGTGCACTGACAACATCTCAATTTCAGCCACCTCCCTTTCACTTACCCTTCCACTTAAAACAAAAGCCAAAACAAAGATCACACCCTTGAAGAAGATCACGTGAAGAAGATCACGTGAAGAAGATAGAGTACTAGGACAAGAGGTTGAATTCAAGCCTAAGAAAGCAAAGGTATGGGGAAGTATGTTGATATACATGGTTTAGATATTGATTAGGTTATGCTATTATTTATTTCTATAAAATTTAAGCTATATTATCATTTATTCCTTTAAAACTTAAACTATGTCTACCAAGTGTTTGATAAAATGTCTCAATGAATTTAAAAGGATACCAAGATGTTTGTTTAGATAATTAACATTATATGATTTAAAGAATAATTAACTTGAATCTAATTTAGTAATAAAGTGACTTAAGGCATGTGTTCCTAAGTGTTGTTGTGTGTTAGTTTATTACTTGCTTGTTGTTGAACTATGGTAGAATTAAAGTTTGTATGTTATATGGTTAAAGATGTTTTATTAGTTTGGATGATATTTGGCTAAGATTAATGGTTATAATAATTAACTTGAAACTATTTTAGCAAACAAAAAGGGAATTAAATAACTTAACTTTTGGTATATTATGACTTTGGCTCAAAGAAATCCTTGTCTTAATGTTTTACTAAAAGTTGCTTGTTATTTTGCTATTTACTTAATATTTTACTAAAGTTGGTATGTTGAGTATTAATTGAATGATTATATTAAAGTCTATGTGATAAGTATGTATTCTATGAAGTTCACATGATATATGGATTATTATTGAATTTATGTGTTGCTGAGTATTTCCATATACATGCATAATATGTTGAGCTGAGTTATGTGCAAGCCTTATATTGAATGGTTAGCGTATATGAGAAATACAATTGGAGATTAATGGTAAAGAAGAATAATTAAACCATTCATGTATTTTCATATGCATATGCCTGGCGGGGGTTAATCCATGGTGTTATGCCTGGCGGGGGCTAATCCGTGGAGATGTTGTCAGATAGCTAAACTGAGTCCACGAGTTCAAGGTGTTATGAACTTGGGGGTAGTTGAGACAGGGAGGACCACACCACCATGATGATCACATAGGTGGAGGTGACTATCCTACGCGCCCCTGGGCTACCCCGACTGGTTGGATAAGTTTATTTGTGCCACCAGAGAGGGTGAGGCTATCTTGACTGTGGCCACTGATGATAATTTAATATGCTGAGATCTCAGTCATGCATCATTTAATAAAGAAAACATGCATCAGACATTATGAACATTGATTTATGATTATTCTACTATTAATCTGTATTTTACTATTTTGTGTTGTCGAAAACCTGTTGATTTATCTAAACTGTGTTTATCATATACTTACCCCTGTGTTGTGTCTGTGGTTGACACCTGTGATGACCCCAATTTACTTGGGCGAGCAGAAAGACAGTAAAGAGCTGAGATGATGTGATGGTGAAGCTTGGATGATTTGCTTGCTGTACTTGGCTTGGTGTGTTTTGGCTTGATGTATTGTTGCCCTGGTTTGATGGTATTGTCTCTGAAGTTATGTAATTGGTATGAGACTATTTAAGTGATGGTCTGTATTTTATTTTGGAAGACTGTACACGGACTGTTATATTTAGACTATTGTATTAAACTATATACAGACCACGTCTGTTGATGAATTTATGTACGTAATAGTTTAAATAAGCCGGTTTTGAATATTAATTTTACGTAAAAGAAATACGTAGAAATAATTTTTTCATCAATTAAAAACGAACTGATTAAATACGTCAATTAAACGAAGTCGTTATACAATCTATGTCAACTTAATAAAAATTATAATAAATTTAATTATATTAAAAAAAATTTACATATTCTTCAAACACTGTTATAGTACCTTTTTATTTAAATTATATCAATATATGATGGAATAATATTGTCTAATCATGTTTTTTTTTAAACAACTTGAATACATAAATAAAAAAAATTCCCCAGACATATAATTTCCACATTAAAATATATAAAAATTTTGAATTAATTTATTTGCTAAAATAAAGTTTAAAACTAATAAATATAAATTAAAGGTTATGAAAATGTTTGAATGTAAATTAAATGATTATATTATCTTAAATATTATTTAGTTATATGTTAATAAGCCTTAACTATGAACTATGAATTGAATGATACAATTTAAATTAAATGATATAAATAATAAGAAAACGTTTTGTAAAAAATAAACTCTATTAAAAGTCTTATTATTAAATTATAGAGTCACCAACTTAACCCGCTGTTTCACTTAACTCAAACTTGACTATTGGCTCTACGACTCAAAATTCAATCACAATGGTTGTTGTTTCAGTAACCACCAAGAATGTCGTCAACCACCACGAACGGCCAATCTCCTTTCACCCTTGTCTTGCAGCTCCTATCACTGTCGTGTATGCACTACTACAAAAAGAGTTTTTTAAGATGCGTGTTTTAAGACGGTTGTGAGATAACCGTCTTAGAAGGGTGCGCGGTGGCATTTTTGAAATTAAGTTAAACTTTTTTAAGACGGTTTTCGTAAAACCGTTTTAGAAAGAAAGTGTTCAAAGACGCAAAGACAAGTGTTCAAAGACGATTTTACGAAAACCGTCTTAAATTGAATGTTTTTTTACTTTTTGTACCTCCCCTTCCTCATCTCACCCTCCCTCTCTTAAATTTTTGAAATTTAAATTTAAAATTTAAAACAAAAAACGCGCTTCTTTATTCTTCATGGGTTGGCTATCCCAACGCCACTCATCTCTCTCTCACTCCAAACCTTGTCCCTCGTCATCCTCCTTCTCGTTCTGCCTCCATACACTCTGCAAGTCCACTTCCCCTATTCGCACCTCTTCTTCTTTTTCTCCCTCCATGGCTGCTTCTTCTCGGTTAAACGACGTCATCGAAGGCAATCCTCTTCTTCAGAACTGCGACTTCCCACCCTTTGATGTCGTCGAGCCCAAACACGTGCGACCTGGCATTCGCACCCTCCTCGGCAAGCTGGTAACAATAATAACAAGTTCCCTCCTTTTCTCTTGTTTTGGATTCTGATTCGGGTTTCAGCAAATGGGTTGGGGCTGATTCGAAGATGTACAGGTATTGTTTTTAAATGAAATGAAACAATTTGGGTGCTTTTTCTTTTATGTGTATTTGTGCAATTTTTGATCTTTTATTCTGTTGGTGGGTAGTATTATGGAGAAAAAGGAGTAAATGATTGGCCCCAAATGTAGCAATGTGCTTGAGGAAAGAAGAGATCTTCTTGTCTCTGTTGCTCTGACGTGGGTATTTGTTAATTCAAGAAAAAAATGTTCATGTTTTCTACCTTACATGTGGTTATGTTGTGTCAAGTCTTACTGATATTTTGATTTTCAACCCCAATATTTCCTTATACAAATTTTAGTTTGTTAAGGGTAGATAACTGTTCTAAAATAGGTGAAAATTACTTATTTTTCCCTGTGATAACTAACTTGGGGATTAATTTTTCCTTGTTCAGACTTCACCTAGACAGTTGGATGCTTCCCGTTTTGAAAATAAGCATTCTCGTATAGTTTCTTGTGGGGCTCATCACAGTGCTTTTCTAACAGGTATGGCTCCATTACCATATGCTTTTCAGGGGAACTTTTAAACCAATGTTAGTATGTTCATGCTTTGATAAGGTCATATGGTTTAGTCATATTAGAGAATTGACAAAAAGGATTCGTGCCAATAATCATTCTTTGGTCTATGTGCCAATTTAGTAATTTCATAACAACTGCATCTATGATGGTTTATGCACATGCTGCAAACATGAGGCTGCTAAGAAAAGGAAGTAAATGAAAAATTCTATTTCACCCGTGAGCCGATAGTAATTGTGGAATTAATCAAAAGTTGCAACTGTGATGATTTTGGGTGATCATATAATTAGTTTAACCGTACAATAATATAATAAGTCCTACAAATATTATCTTACTACCAATTTGGTGTTGACATTTGAAGGGGTGGCTGTGTAATGGTAGCTACATAGCTCTGGGATTTGTATTTGTTTAATTATAGTTGTTTGGTCTATAAGAGGGTATGTGTTGTATATTTGTGGTATATATATATATATATATATTATGTGTGTGTGTGTGTGTGAGAGAGAGAGAGAGAGATTGAGGGAGCTCTGATCTACCAGAGAAATATTAATAATTGTGGTCATGTCAAAAATTTCTAGTCCTAGTGGTCCAGAAGAGATAGAAGAGAAGATAGTAACAAAGGTATACGCTACTCCTTGCCCTTCCCATTTAACTTTTTCCATGTGCATCCTATATTGTTTCAACGGAAAATGGATTCTCGCGTAAGCTACCAACTGCTCAAAATCGCTCTTTTTAACTTGCTTCTTTTTTTCTATGCGTTTTCTTAATTCCAATTAATTTGCATGGGTTGTTATTGAATAGAACTGTACAAGGTTTCTCTTATGGTTTGCGTTCAATTGGATATTTTAGTGGCACCTTCTTTTAGTTCTTCAATTGGTTCACACATATATTGCAATTGAATCTGGTCCTATATTGCAGATCCTTGAATCAGGCCTATGTTGGGTTAGTTGAGCATTCTTTCAAAGTTACATATATTGTTTGGTCCTTTCAGAATGCTTATAATGTTTGGTCCTTTCAGCTGCAGGATATCCCTTCAACTAGGTAGGGGCAATCCAGTATGATGCAAGGAAATGGTATGTTTGAAGTTGATATATAAAAGATGGAAAATTCATGTTTTGTTTTATGATTTCTGAGATTTGATTTGATTAGGGGGAGCTTCACAGAATGTGACTTAGGTTAAACTTGAGATTGCAGTTGGGTGAATGAATCTTGTCTGATGTGTGAACTCTGTTTTGCCTCTGCTCTTTTTTCGTTTTTGTTCTCACCAGTGGGCTTACTTGAACTCCCACGTATTTTCATTTTGAATGTAGAACGTGTGATGTTTCTTTTTCTGTTGACAGTGTTATAAGACAGGAGGATATTTAGCTTTTGTTGTACCTTAGCACTGTTAGCTTGATTAGGCTCTGATCTGGAACATGGTTATTCTGTCCCCGGCATTTGGAATTATTATTGTGTGACCATTTTATTCACTTGTAAACTAGGCTTGGGACCAATGGTATTCTTGGTACTTCGCTCGAGTGTTAGTTCCCGTTAAAGACCTTGTCCCCTACAACAATCCCTTCACTGAGGCGTGCCTCTGAGAACATGGATCCTTCTGCAGTATCTATTTGTTGCCCACAATGTATGCAGAGATGCGAGCAAAAAGTAGCAGAAATGTTGGAAGAAACTGAGAAATCAGTTACTGAGCTCAAATCAGAGGCAGCTAAACCGTCCCTTCCACAGTGGTTACAGAATGCTAAAACCAATAATGATAACGGCAAAGTAATGGATCAGGCTCAGGTGAATTTGATTAAAACAATTAATTACATTGGTTGTTTAGTGGGGTTTCTTAGAAAATACATGCCTTCTAACTGTTTTTATACTCCTTTGTATTTTTAAATAGAACCAAGAAGTGAATGTGAAGAAGAGGACTAAAGAAATACAGAAGAAATGACACGATTCCTGTTTATATAGGTGGTAACACTGGGGAACCCATTCCTACAAACGAGAAATAATGCCGCTAAGATATTCAGCCATCCTGATGTTGTTGCTGAAGAACCCTGGTATGGTTTCTATAGTTGCTTCCTTGCAATTTCTAATGACCTTTTTCTTATACTATGATTTTCTTCCTTTTTCCTCAACTAATAAAAGTTGCTGCATGATTTTCAAACAGGTATGGCCTAGAGCAAGAATACACCTTGTTGCAAAAAGATGTCCGATGGCCTCTAGGATGGCGTCTTGGTGGTTTTCCTGTGCCACAGGTGATTTTTCTCCCTTCAATCTTTTTCTTCTTCTTTTTATATTTCAATTTTAAATTATTAAAGCTTTAATTAATAATTTATAGTTGTATACATTTTATTGAATATATATATATATATATTATGAAAGGTTATTAACTTTTCCCAACTAATTTAATCATATTAATCTTTTTTATGGCTGACTTGTCAATGTTGTGACTTATTATGCAATTCATTTTTTTTATGTTTTGTTATTGACTTATTGTTTTACATGTATTGTATATCTTTTTCCCATGCTCAACAGGGGCCATATTATTGTGGTACTGGTGCTAACAAGGCTTTCGGGCATGATATTGTTGAGTCACATTAATATATATTATATCCTTAATTTCCAATATAGAATTAGTGATAACTTTTCCATTTGCATTAATTAATTAATATAATTACTTAATTAGTCATTGCTGTTACGTGTTAACTACTGAATAATTTGTGTTTTAGTCTTATATACTTTCATTAATTTCTCTCTCTTAATTTCCTTATTTTCTATTAAACCCTCAATAAATAAAGAGAAAAATTATATGCAATTCCTTATTTATTTTTAATGTTGTTTTCTAATTAGAATTCAGAGTTTTACTTTGATAATTCATGTACGTAATAAAAATTTACATTCAATATCAATGTAAATTATTAAGATGAAATAAGAATTCTGATTGGAGAACAGTATGAAAGTAGCCAGATATGTATGTATATATCTATATACCTTAATTATGAGATATGTATAATAATTTGTATGGTGTGGATGGTCTTGAGATAAAGAAAGGTGGGGTTTGGATTCCTGTGACCTTTCTTCCAGATGCTTTTGTAGTTAACGTTGGGGACATCATGGAGGTGTGTCATTCTTTTCTCTCCTTTTTCATTCAATTTTTTTAATACTAATTCAGCAAGTGCTCTATTGAACTTAGCCCTAGGATGTCATATATATATATATATATATATATATATCATAAGTCTTGTTTTGTGCATCTAACTTAAACTATATAAAAACCAATAACAATTGACAATAGCAATTTATGTTTCTTGTTCAAGTTTGAATCATGACAAAATCTTTAATATAGAATCAATTAATATATACTTAATTAATATATACTTACTTTAGTGTGCCTATACTTTCTGACAAAAATTAGTTATTGTTTTTTGAGCGGAAATTATTGTTACTAATATCATGATGAATAAAAAAATTGTTCCTAAATTTAAGTCTTGTGATTGAATTCATTCTTCATTATGTCTAGTAGGAATTCCAAGTTGGTCCATCAATTGGCATCTCTGCTGCTGCCGACGAATTGTGGGTTGCTCGTTATATTTTGGAGGTACTTAGCACATGATTAGCTACTTTCAAGTTCTTCCTCACCATTTGTTTTTCTTTTGAGACAAAGACTAATTATTTTGGTAACATTGCAGCTAATATCTCTGTTTGTGTCAATAGAGGATCACCGAGATTGCAGGAGTGGTGCTTTCCTTTGACCCTAAACCAATTCAAGTGAATAATCCCATACTCATCCAGTTTTAATTTTTCTCTTAACTTTTGTTGTGTGTGGCATGCAAAAATTGAGGCCACGTTGATTTTATATATAATAATCAAAACATGGTTAAAATTAAACATAAGTAAATAAATTAATATTGAACATTATATATATATATATATATATATATATATATATATGAATATTGAATTTGGTGTGATGAAATTGACTAGTGTCATTTTGGTTGTTCTTACAAAACTGGGTGATTGGAATGGTGCTGGTGCTCACACAAATTACAGGTAATTGTGGTTCTAAAAAATTGGGTTAGTTAGAAATTAACACAATATCACTTTGCTTTCATTTTACTTTCATTTTATTAAAGGAAATTTTCTTTTTTAAGTAAAAGTGTGAGTGTGAGAGGGATTTCATGGGAATTGGAGATATGACTATTTTTTAAAAGAAATTGCTTTTTATTTTTTTTTTAAAAAAAGAATTCTAAGACGGTTCTTTAAACAAATCGTCTTAGAATTCTCTATTTTTTATTTTTAATTTTTTACATTTTACGACGGTTGTCTGAAAAACCGCCTTAGAATTCCTTCTAAGACAGTTATACAGCATAACCGTCTTTGAAGGGTGCTCCAAAAAAAAAACAGATTCTAAGATGGTTATGCTGTATAACCGTCTTAGAAAGCAGACATTCTAAGACGGTTATACTGTATAACCGTCTTAGAAGGTGTTCTAAAAAAAAAACCAGATTCTAAGACGATTCAAGAATCGTCTTCATAGGTCCAACCTTTCAACGTCGCTCGTTTCAAAGACGATTCAAGAACCGTCTTCGTAGGGGTATAATAATCGTTTTTAAAGACCTTTTATGTAGTAGTGATGGTAGTCTCTATGCTCACGACCTCCCATGGCCACCACAAGTGTTGCCCTGTGTGTGGCACGTTTATCATAACTTTATTATTATTATTATTGCTTTTGTAGATCTGGTTGTGCTTCGGTTGGTGTGGCCAAATCTACCTTGGTTTGGACAAAACAACCAGATCTCTTTCTGTCTTCAACTTCTTTGTCGTTTGTAGCAGCATGAGCACCACTGAAGTTTCAGATCTTGTTTTTCTTTTTATGAAATTTGATATGTTTTAGGGCTTAAAACCGTTCAATTTATGCTTATACGAATTTGAAGTTGGACCCAGAAGGAAGAGAGAAAGAAAATTACCAAAAAAACAAATTCACCTCTGACAATTGCATACAACGGTAGTGGTTAATGGTTGTGGTCTTGTAGATGTAAGAAAGAGGAAGACAAAGACAAAAACAATGTGGGGGGAAAGAAGAAAGGGGCACAACATGAAAAAGAAAAACTGATAAATAATGAAAGATAAAAGATAAAAAAATCTTGACCATCAATCTAAAAAAATAAAAATCTAACTGTAATGACCCTCCTCGTCGTTACAATATCATTACTCTAAACGCGTAATTTCAATTTTAAATGAAAATTCCATTAATTTGATTATGAAAATGAGGATAAATTTTTTGCGACAATACACTCACCAAACAACGTACAAATACTTAAATATATATATATATGTATGTATATATTAAACCATTATATATCATTGACATGTTAGAACATAATTTAGTTTTTACATGTATCTAAACCTTAGATTTACATGCCCAATAAAAAAGAATCAAGGAATCAACTAATGAAAGAGTTGATAACAAAACACAATTCTCTCCCCAAATTAAGTTATAACGTTATCACGTCGGCTTGGCGGCTCCAACAAAAAAATCTTCCTTCAACATTACCTAGCTCATCTGCTCCCACGAACAAAGGTTCATGATCATCACAAGTACTAACCACACGGTACAAAATTGCAAGGGTGGGTTTATTATGCAAGATCAACAAACACCAAATGACAATGATTAGCAAGAAAAACAATAACAATAACCACAATCATTCTCCATAATCCATTAGTTCAACATATAGATAACAAATTAGTCATCAACTTTTTTCACAATTCAAATAAATTATGCTTAAAATGATGCATGCACTTAACTCAACTCTCAAATGCAATGTGATACCATTTATCAGGAAATAACCTACGTGTGTCCACATGACACTTTCACTTAGGAAAACTAGGCAACAATTGTTGAGGTCACCTTGTCGTGCACAGGTAACTCTCTCCATGGTGAAAATAATCGATGTTAACTTTGTAATAGTAACAGTTCCCAAAAAATCGTCTTAAAAAGTAAAACGGTGACAATTTTGTAAATATGATAAAAATTGTCTTAAAACCTATCATTCTAAAACAGTTTTGTAAAAATTGTCTTAGAAATAAGTGCATTTTCAAATTCAAAAACAGTTTTTATAAAACCATCTTTAAATTCTAAGGGAGTGCATTTTTAAATTCTAAGACGACGTCTTAGAAGGAGTACATTTGTAATTTTTATCTCGTTCATATTATAATGAACTCTCGTTTCCTGTCCCAAACCTAACCCTCATCTGTTCAAAGTCCTCTCGATGAGATCCTCTCCTATGCCTTTCATTTTGAAGGGCCCGACGAGGACGAAGCCATTGATCTCCTCCTCCGCAAGCTCGATAAAACTCATAACTTCTTTCTCTCTTTGTTTCCTAAGTTTATTCCTTCAATCTCGTACTCTCTGTCGTGGTCAGCCTGCTGCTAGAAGGCAACATAGCTGCCGATGAAAGCTCCGATGCCGTCTCCGCTGCTATTCGCGTCGTCGATGCCGTCATGTTTCCACCCACGTCAAGCACGGTCACCAAATCCATTGGTTCCCGCTGCACGGCGTCGCGCTGCTCTGCGAAGGAGGTGGTGGCTGAAACCACCCACTTCCTCCTCTGACAACAGCAACAACGTTGGTGATGATGTTATCATGAACGTGATGGCCGAAGAAGAAGAAGAATCAGATCTCAGCGATGAGCAGATAGTGGAAATCAGAGCAAACACTGTTTTAATATGCAATTTTTTTCATTAAAAAAATGCATATTTTTTTTTTCTCTCCAAAAACTGCAAATTGGTTCCTTTCTAAGAAAAATATAGAGCCAAAAAGGAATATTGTCATCCCTACTTCTAAATGTTGTCGAATTTTTCTCTTTTTTTGTAAGTATGCAGAGACTGTTTGGGATGACTACGCTCATGGGAAAGGAGTTTATGTTTAGATGATGCATTGGTCAGGTTTGTCTTTGCTCCGTTTTGTGGTTTTTGTTCTAGCAAGGGATTTTTTGTCCCCAGAAACAAACACAGAATGACTTGAGAAAGATATTGAAGATATGTATTATCTTGCAGATGGGAACTATGAAATCCCCTTTTATGAGAATAAGAAATGGGTTACCCAATTTGGAAGAAAGCCGTGAGTTTAATTGTCTATTGCTATTATGCTACCTCGTGCATTTTCTCCTCACCATTTTGCATTTGTTGGGTTGATATTATTTTTTAGAATTTTTTTTTTTTCGTTTCAAAATCCCTAGAAGCTGGCAATTATTGATCTAAAATAAGTTAAACTAAGCATACTATTAGACTTTAACACCAGTTAAGATTTAAGAACACTCATACCCAGATTTAAGAAAGTATTGGTTTTTGAGGATGATTATGCTCGGGTTTGGCTTAATAGTTAATACTAACATGAAAGTGAATAGAAAGAGAGGAAGAAAAATGGTTACGTGTTGAATGACAAAAGGATGAGAATTGAGAATAGACTTCTCGGAAGCTAGCTATCCCAAAAGTGTGTCTTTGTATTTTAATCTTAATTTTCATTAATACTATTTAAAGAAGAAGAAAAATAGTATAAAGTTTTTATATGGGTAAAAATTGTGTGGTTTGATTGGTTGGCAGCTTTATTCACAAGCATTTATTTTTTGGTGATCCTCTGAGATTTTCGTTTTTGTGATTGTAGCAGCTTTATTCACAGGCAGGCCTTCAGCCATAATGGAAATGTTCCCTTCATGGCCAATGAGATTCCAGCTTCGGTATAAAGTTTCTTTTATTTTATCTTTGCATTTTTGTTCTAAAGCATGGTATTATACATATATCTCCATGAATTTACGTAATGTTGAGCAATTTTTCTTCTTCTGTTTGCAAGGAAAAGCTTAAAGTGTGAAGACAATTTATATGTTAAAATAATATATATCAATGTATAAAAGAAGATATACTTTGTGTAAATGTGCTGTTCCATTTAGTGTTTTCAGACTCGGATCGACCCGGCTTGTCCAATCGGTCTAATCGTGACCCGGGGACTGGATCGGATCGAGTTGCACATTGGTTTAGTTATGTCAACGACCCACCTAAACCCGTTCGACCTGGCCGGGTTGTGGTCAACCCGCTGACCCGCCAACCCGGACCGGGTCAGCATATCCCTCCTGGAAGCGAAACCCTCTGAGCGCAGCGCAGTGGCTCCAATCCTCCAACCTCCAATGGTCCAACCAAGCCTCTAGGGTCCAACTCCCAGCCGTTCCGTCGTGCCGTGGTGCTTAGCCTTCATCGTCCAGGCCTGGTCACGCCACTGGTACAGTTGGGTATTGGTCGAGATCGCGTCGGAGTGAGGTTAAGGACGGTGGTGGGTGGCGGATTTGGGTTGTTTCCTTCCTCGTCGCCGACGACTCCAATCTTGACGACGCTGCTAACCACTACGACGAAAGAGGAGTTAGCCTCTGTTGATAGAGGACGTGAGGAGGATGTTCCTGTCATCGACTTGGGTTCACTAAATAGAGCCTAGATTATTCACTAAATCGACGATGCGCCGACTCCAATCTTGTTCGTGTTGTCGTCCCGGTGCCGTAAGTTCATCTTCACTCTTCATTCTTCTTTTCTGTAGTGACGGTGATTGACACTTTGACAGTAGCTGTTTTTTGGTTTTTATTCAGTGCCGCATTTTGGTTTTTATTCTGCATAATATTTGGTGGTGTGACACAAACTTGTTTGTTGAAATGTGGCAGTGATGAGGACTGTTTGAATGTGTATACATTTTTGTGACTGTTTGAATGTGTACCATTTGATTCTTTGGAGCATTTCTTAGTCTTTACTTTTGAATGTGTAAACCAAAAGATTAGCACCACGTGATAGTTGGAAGCAGATCACGAAATGTGCAGTTGCGGTGGCTATGTTGGAAGGCCGAATGAAAAGGGTAGCTTGCAACTAGCAAGATATTTGATTAGATCATTTAGATAATTAGATATATTTAATTTGGTTCAGACTTCATAGGTGCAATTACTAGCAATTGTTGCATGCCATTTTAATATATTATAAAGTAGCTTGCAATAAAGTCCTTAGTCTTAGACACGTAAGTTTTAAGGCTGTCACCAATTCTTGGTAGTTGGTAATTGGTAAATAAAGCTTTGAATGGTAATGTTATAATGGCTAAAGTTATAATTAGGAACATGAGTTGACGCATATGAATGTGGTGTTGCTGCACTACTATACTATCTTTGCCTAAAACGTGTGCCATCAATTCATCTACCTCCTCATCACCTAATTCAGCATTTTGTCACTATGTGTATTAATTTGACCTTGAATTGCACTCAGAAATGCTTGAATTGCAAGAATAGTGAATCGTCCAATGTCTACAACTTGGGTTGGAAACTTGGAATTGAACTGAACTTGATAGTGCTGAAGCTCAGTGGCATCATTTAATTCATGTAGATGACCTCACTTAGTGGAAAGCTTTTATTGTTTTTTTTTTTAAATAGTGGAAAGCTTTTATTGTTGTTGGTGGTGATCAATGAGTATGAGTCTTCATAGATACTAAGGTAGTTTTGGTAATTCTTTTTGAAGTCTTTGTGAGTAGTAAGGATGGATAATTTTATGGGGATATACCATATTTGCAGTGGTGATATGGAGGAAAAATGCCATGATTATCATGGAAAAATTTATGACATTCTACTCACAGAAAACGGTTTCATTGTTTACATTCTTGGGGTTTAAAATCTTTTGGTTGGTGATATATGGCTTCCTTAGAGGACTATGCTTTGGACAAACATATTTATAGCATATGTGTATTGCAAACTAATTGATGATCTAGCTAATTTATTTTGAGATTATAGTATGTGATGTTTTAGAGAAAATTATGATTTGTTAAGACTTTTGAATGATATTTCTATAATTCTATGTTATGAAATAATATTAATTTGTGATTTTTTTATATATATTTTAAGACATTGTCTTACGGGTCAATCGGTTCAACCACTAACTAAGTCATGCGGGTCAATCAGCGATCCACCGGTTCGACCACTGACAGGGTCATGCGGGTCAATCAGTGACCCACCGGTTCGACCACTGACCCAGTGACCCAGTACCTTGACTGGGTCGGTTTTTAAAACTATGGTTCCATTACAATAGGCTTTTGTCATATATAATAATTGTATTCTTGACATTGTTGAACTGTGTTAATATATATATATATATATATATAGAGAGAGAGAGAGAGAGAGAGAGAGAGAGAGAGAGAGAGAGAGAGAGAGATAGAGAGAGAGAGAGAGAGGCGTGCATTGATTATGGTTTCTTCCATGAATAGGCTTTTGTCATATACAATAATTGTAGACCATGACAATTTGCACTAACACTAGTTCAAACGAAGGGGAGAAGCTTGAAATGATTGAAAATTATCCTCTTGCACAAGGTTTTATGTAACTTGTAAACTTTCATTTAAATAGTTTAGATTTGACCATTTGCAAACAGTTCCTTATTGTCCATCTTTACATTAGTAACCTCTTGGATATTGACGTAAACTCAAGGATATTGACTTGTTTTGTTTATAACCTTGTGTTTCTTTACTGATAGGTATTTGTGAATTAAGTCTGATTCTGTTCATTCTTTGGAATTGTTAGTTTTATTGTGACCTTATGGAAAACCACCAGGTTTCGGGATAAATTATGAATTACTATCTATAATGTTTGTCAACTTTTATTTTTTTCTCTCTGTCATAAGTTTGCTCACACACCCAAAGATCAAATTTGTACCTGTTTGTTTAAAGTGATCCTTTTTACTTGTATAGCAAAAAGTAATATATATACAGTGAGGTGTGGTTCAATCCTTTTGTATTGTAAAGATTACGTTATCAAGCCCTGCAATTGACGCTTGTGCGAGCTGTTAGCTTGAGGTGTTTACACTTCACTGCTCGCAAATGTATTCTTTTTTGGTGTGTTTGTGTTTTGTTCTTTCTTCTTCCTTCACACATTACATGTAGTCTATTTTTTCCGTGTTCTGTTCTATCTCCTGTTGTACTTCACGCAGTTCACATTTCCTAAGTTTTATCTATTCTATCTCCTGTTGTACTTCACGCAGTTCACATTTCCTAAGTTTTATCTAACGTGTTGTTTAATTTCACCTTTCATCTTTCATTTTTTTTTTTACTTCATTCCCTATGTTATTATTAGTTATTGTTCCTAGGTTATATTTGTAAACTGTGGATTATTATTTATCATGAATTTATTTAATTTTGGATATATAATAGATTTTAATTTTTGAGTATTTATATGTGTGGTATAAATTATTCTATTTATATTATAATATTTAAAATAACAGCCAACCTGCTTTCCTTTATCCTGCTATAACATTGTCTTTGCTGGCTAGCTGGTATGTGCCACTATATTCGGAATTGATAACTAGGTTTTATTCCTCACATTATAATCAAAGAAAAGATTCTTGATGTTTGAGTAAGACTCCTTGGACTGCCTGTTAAGTCAACTGCTGATCTATTCATCCTGGCAAATGAAGCTAGTTTATAAAGCTGAAAAAAACCAATGAGAATCATCTGTTAGTGATTGCTTGGTGGATATCTTTTCATCTTCTCTTGAACTTGTTTGTTTCTTCTCTAAAGAAATTAATTCTCTTAGAAAAATAAAGTAAAGAAAAAAATATGTGCAATGGTATTAATGTATAATTCAAACTCTGTTTTGGTGCTTTTTTGGGGTATCATGTGTAAATGTGTAACAGAAGTTCATTAAATTGCTATGTAAATGTTTATATTGATTCTCTTTATTTTTATTACAGTTTCAGTATGTGATTTATATTGTTTAACTTTTCCTTGCTTTCAACAGCTTTTTGTGAAGTACAATGTTAGGAATTGGATTTAGATAGAAAAAGCCAGAACTTTATTTAATGGTGAAATTGTTAGCCATTGTTATAAAAATCGATTAGATCATTAACCTGATCGAGGTAGTAGATTAGTGGGTCAGTAGTTCAACCGGTGAGTCAATAATTGACCCGGTTTATCCCGGTCTATATTAAAAAATATTCATTTATATTATATAAGTATATAAATAATATTATTTGATTAAGAAAAGTATACTAAAAAATTCAAAATAATAATTGAAGTATTAAAGTTGATAACATAATTACATGTTTTTCGTTTCTCAAGATTTTCCTACAAAAAACTATATTTTTAAAAACAATATCACTGATTTTTTTGAAGATCGTAGCTGAGAAGCTCGATGTCCTCCATTCAGATAGGATTTGCCACGTTCTTTTCACTTGATTTGCCTTCTTCTAACAAAACAAATGATACTTTCAAAAAGATAATATATAAACTCAAGAAAATACAGACAGAATTTAAAAACACTGGGTTGCCTCCCAGGAGCGCTTCTTTAACGTCTTTTTAGCTGGACGAGTTTGCTATGGCTTTGGCTCCAAATAATTGGAAAATGTGGACGAGCCATCAACTACTGCGTCTTCATTCAAGACATCCCTCTTAAAACATTCTTTTTCATCTGTAGGATGTTTGATGTCTCCAAAAACATTGAATTGAATTTTATCATTTTGTACTCTGACAGTGAGCTTTCCTTCATCAACATCAATTAAAACTTTGGCAGTCTTCATGAAAGGTCTGCCAAGAATTAATGGAACTTCACTGTCTTCATCCATATCCATGACTACAAAGTCGACTGGGAAGAAGAATTTGTCGACTTTCACCAACACGTCTTCAATGACGCCATAGGGATGCTTAATAGATCTATCAGCTAACTGCAGTGTCATCCTGGTAGGCTTGATTACAACCTCTCCTATCCTCTTTACCATGGATAATGGTATGAGGTTGATGCTTACACCTAAGTCAAGAAGAGATTTTCCCATAGATAATTTACCAATTGTAACAGGAATTGTAAAGCTACCTGGATCTCTAGATTTTTCTTGGATGGTCTTTTAGATGATGGCACCGCATCCTGCATCCAGCTCAATTGTCTCCTCGTCAATGTATCTTCTTTTCTTGGTGAGGAGGTCTTTCATGAACTTGGCGTATGTTGGCATCTGCTCCAACGCCTCAGCAAAAGGGATATTTATCTGAAGTTGCTTGAAGATGTCAAGGAAACGTTTGTATTCCCTTTCCTTTGTTTTCTTGGATGGAGCGTATGGATATGGCATGCTTTGGACTGGTGGTGGGGTCAAAACAACTTTGCCTTTATCCCTTCTTTTCTTTTCATTATCACTTGTTACCTTTCTCTCAAGTTTTTCATTCGTTCCTTCCTCATCCTTTTCTTTTTCTTTTGCTATATCATTTCCTTCATTTTTCTTTTCTTCTTCCTCTTTCCTACCAACCACAGTTCCCCTTCTTGTGATAATGGCATTACATTGCTCCTTAGGGTTGACTTGGGTATTTGCTGAGAAAGATCCACCTCCATGCTTAGCTACTTGTTTTGCAAGCTGCCCTATTTGCACTTCTAAACTTTTAATAGAAGCCTCATTATTCTTTTGGTTGCCGATGGACATTTGCATGAACTGAGTAAGAGTATCTTCCAACTTTGTCATTCTGTCAGTCTGATCTTACTGTGGCATATTTTTACTTGAAGAACCTAGAAAAGAATTAGAAGAACTTGCAAAAGAATTGTTAGGAAAACCTGCAAAAGGAGGGTTAGTGGGAACATTATAAGCATTATTATTTTGCCTCCAATTATAAGATTGATTAGAACCTGGACCACTGAGGTAACCTTGGTAATTCCCTTGAGGTCTTGATTGATTTTGCATGTGGTGTGCTTCCTTTTTTTGTGGACAATCACCATCTACTAAACAATAGCCATTCTGATGGTCTCCTCCACAGAAGTCACATCTCAAGATTTGAACTTGGTGTGTTGTATGAGATTTCTGTGAGCCTCCATGCTGAATTTGAGGAAGTTGGCCTATTTGCTTTGTTAAGGCCTCTATTTGCTGTGTCAAGAGCTTATTCTGAGCTAAGATGACATTTTGAGTGTCAAGCTCTAGTACGCCTTTCCTCTGAATTGGTGATCTATCATGGTGAGATTGATAGTCACTTGCTGCTACGGAATCAATGATCACTATGGCTTCCTCGGGGCTTTTAGACATCATGGTTCCTCCGGCTGAAGCGTCAAGGATCATCTTGGTTTGGTGCCTCAGACCACTGTAGAAGATATGTAACTGTGCGGCATCATCAAAATTGTGGTTCAGACATCTCCTTAGTAGTGACTTGAATCTTTCCTATGTCTCACAGAGGGGTTCATCTACTCCTTGAGTGAAAGTGGCAATAGCGGATTTTGTACTGATGAATCTTGAAGGAGGGAAGAATCTGGCGATGAATTTCTCTTCCAAATCGTCCTATGTGCTTATACTTTTGTTTTTGTGATTGAAGCCATGTTTTCACTTTACCTGTCAAAGAAAAAGGAAAAGCTCTGAGGTAAGCAGCTTCAGCGTCTTTGTCCGATGCTCCCATTGTACTACATAGCTCCATGAAAGTAGACAAATGCGGGTAAGGATCTTCATGGTCTAGCCCAGCAAATGGATGTGAGCCAATGAGACCGAGTAATGTTGGCTTCAACTCCACAACCTTGTTGTTGAAAGGAGGGATGACTATGCTGTTGTAGTGTTTGGGACCTTGTTGATAAGCATATTCACCAAGAGTCCTCCTTACTGGTCTATTTCCTTCTTCGCCACGATCAATCATGTTGTCTTTTACCACTGGTGAAGGAGGGTCAATAGACGAAGTTCCATCAGAATGCTTGTTAGATTCTTGCTTCTTTTTCTTTCTACTTTTCCTTTCAGTTTTGGAAATTTCTGGATCAAACTGAGGTTTACCTGTAGAAGACGTACCTCGCATAAAGTGACATGACGAAAACTACAAGATTCTGTAAGCACTGAGGTTAACAAAATAACAAGAAAAAGTATATATACAAAAACACGAAAATAAAGAACAAGAAAAATATTCTACTAAACTGAAATTTAAACAACTAAGTAAACAAATCAAATCCCCGGCAACAGCGCCAGAAACTTGTTAGGATTTTTCACGGCAAGCGCACCATTTTATCATTGCAAGTTTACAAATTTGTAAAAGTTCGTCTCCATAGGGATTTGAGTTTACGTCGGTTGGTTTAAATTGTTACAGTCTAGTACTTATATACAGATGATATGAACGAAAATTCATTTTTGTTTTTTTTTGTTTGTAAAGTAAAGATTACGGAAAACAAATAAACGATATGGAAAATAAATAGACGAGTACAACTCAAGGAAGTGTAGGATTGGATTTCGTCTTACTTATCCCTTTAATTTGATTTTACCTATGCATTTTCTATTCTTATTGCCGCACACGTTTAGGTAACCTTAATTCGATTGCTCGCAATTAAGTCCTAAGAATATTTTACTAAATATCAATCCCTCACATATTTAATTAAATACCCTAGCATTAAGCTTCTAATCACGTGTTTTTGTGCGATCAAAACATTAAGCCCTATTCCTAGCAACGTAACGTAGTGAGTGATTTCATTCAGTTCCAACCCTAAGATTACTTTCCAGTCTCACTTAGGAATTTAAGTTCGTGATCAAGTAGAATCAAGCATTAAGCATAGAATGAAATTACCAACAAGAAATAGAACGACGCATAAATAATTAAAAGAGCATAGGGATAAGAAGAGTATGCCCAATCCTTATAGAAGTTTAAGCGAGCATCGGCAGAGTCTCCTCGAGAGAACCACTGACTAAGCTCGTCATCGATCCTCTTTTCGGCAGAATCTTCCTACAAAATTCACTCTTCCTCACTTCCCTAAGCTTCTACCCTCACTTAAGAAGTAAAACAAGCTAAAATGGAACAAGTAGGTGAAATTGGAGTGAAAGGAAGTGGAATGGAATGCTTGTGCCTTCAATTTTCATCATTATTTATATATTTTGGGGTCCTGGCTGCTTTGGTCGCCCAGGCCACCAATTCCTTCACAAAATGGGCACCTGGGCGAGCTAAAGGGGATTCTTGGAACTTGTTACTTGCCCAGGCGAGTGAAATAGGCATAGAATGGTCGCCTGGGCGAGCTTAAAGCTTAGTCATGAAGAAACCTTTGGGCCTTGGTGCTTTTGGGCCTGATTTGCTTGTTGAACTTCCCATGCTTGATATGTACACCTTCCTTGCTTGCTTTGATCTTCCGGAAGCCTCGGAAATCCACAGAATCTATCAAATACACAACATGATTTGGATTAATCTTCCAAAACATTTTAAACACAAGTATAAGGTGCTAATTAACTAGGTTTAGGGAAATTTATAAGCTAAATAAAAGAAATCAAAAGATAAGTGCCAATATTTTAAACACGAAGTTAACTGAAATATGGCACTTATCACTGACCCCATCTATTATTAAATTTATCAATATCACCCCCTTCAAGATGGACCTTGTCCCCAAGGTCCAATTGATGAAAAACAGTTCTGATTTTGACTAGACTTTCCCAGCTATCTTCATGATGTGGAAGTCCTTTCCATTTAATAAGCATTTCTTGCTGCCCCCCCTCTGTAATCCTTGTTTGCATAATCTTCTCAGCCTGCACTTGAAGTATCTAGAAGCTTTTTCAGGATGTCAGACAAAGAAAATCATATTGGTGGGCTGGGGTTTTCAAATTGGTTCTATGAGTTTTGATTCCACTGGCTTGCATTAGAGGTAAATGTTAATTAGTTTAGTTTGAAAATCATTTGACACTAATGATAGAATAGTTGCTCATGCATATTTAGATTCTGTCTCTGCTATTTCATTGATTTATGTTTTCATTTTGACAATTTGTTTGGTTTATTGTGTATGCTTTTAATTGTCTTAAGCCTTTAGCACTAAATTCTCTTAGAAACTCAAAATTGAGTGTTATCATCTTCCAGGAATTAATTATAGGATGATATATGTTGACTTGGTTATGTTGGAGGTAAGGAGTTTTGAGAAAGAAGGGTTTAGTGTTGGGTGCTTGAAGTATTACATCAACAGACATCAGATTTGGAATGCTCAACAGTGTTACCTGCAGCTTAGGGAAAACCCTAGTAATATAGCAAGCTATTGGGTTCCAGCCCATATGGGCCCATATAACCATACAATAACCTATTGGGCTTATATGTGAACATATTATTATTTAATATATATCATATATATTCAACAATCTCCTCCTATGGTCACCATATAGCACAATCCAATAAGGTAGTCGGTGTAATGTTCAAACAAACATGAATCATCCACATCCAGTCCAAGACAATCAACTCGGATCCGTCAAAGAGTTTCAATAATAAAATATTAAACTCAAACAACATTTGCAATCAAACTAAGTGAATCATCATTCTCATGAATTTGTTCTGAGATCAATATAACAATTTAAATACCAAGAGTTTTAGAGTAAATCTAAACTCATCCAAATCCCAACATCTCAAAATCAATTCACAACCAACATACGCATAATAGTCAAGTATAAGTAGGCCAGTAAAAATAGTCTAAGGCCTTACAAATATAAGAAATAAGCATAATAATCATAATGTTCACAAAATAGAAATAAAAAATGTAAGTCTCAAGTAAATGGACTCCAACATAATGGGCAATAGCAGGTGAACTGTCAAGTTCCCTACAACTCTAAATGATAGATTCATATATCAAGCTGGTCGTCCTCTTCATGATCCCACTTAGTAAGCTCCTCCATCTTTGACATCCCTTGTAGAATGTCAAATATGAAATTCATATTATCATGAATTCAATCATTTGAATAAACTACTAAAAATGTCTAGTTCTATTAAAAAAACTTAGCATCATATCATCAGGCAAAGAAAAAAATATATCAATGTCATAAAGCATCATAATATCATGTTCATAAGCATCAAGCTAGTTTCATAAATTATGAACAAGACCTAAATAGTTTAAGTTATAAGGAGTCATCAATCTAAATTTATTTGTAAGAGAATAACAATTGTCTCATTTCATAGAATAAGACTAATAGTCACGTCACTTAAAATAACCTAGTCTTGTAATGTCAAGTTTCAATTAGGAACAGGACCAATAAGCTTCTTATATAATAAACTATTTATATGTTTCAATTTGGAATGTCACAATTACTAATTCCTTAAAGTCAAATAATCTAATATCAAGTTTGGAATGAGATCATTTAACCAAAAGGATAGGCCAACCTGGTAGGATTGTATCATCAAGTTTAGAATGACACAAGCTTCCCAGATAGAACTTTGAATTGGATTAAAAATCATCTCATCAAGTTTGGAATGAGATAACTCACCCTTTTCAAAATAGTTAGCAACCACGATCATCGATGAAACATATAAATTATGCTTATCATTTGGCCAACAAAAGAAGATTCGATAATTCAAAACACATAATTTAAGGTAAGTAAATAATAATTAAGACTTGTCTACATAGTCTTTAACCCCATTTCCCCCATTGTTTTGAATAATTGATCTTTAGGCAAACCTTTTGTGAGAGCATCAACCATGTTATCCTTAGATCTCACATCAACCAAAGTGATAACTCCTTGTTCTCTCAGATAATTCAACAACGCATGTCTCAGTCTCACGTGTCTTCTCTTTGAATTAAAGAGAGCATCCTTTACGACTTGGACTGCTGCTTGATTATCACAAAATAAACTTAAAGAATTAATCTTTAGTTTAGTCAAAGGAATATCCATAATCAAATTCTTTATCCACTCTGCCTCTTCACCAGCTGAGGCTAAAGCAAAAAAGTTCTGATTCCATTGATGACAACGCAATACAAGTCTATCTTTTGGGTTTCCAAGTAACAGCAGCTCCACTCAGAGTGAATACATATCCACTGGTGGATTTACTATTTCCAATTTATGAACACCATGAGGCATCAGAATATCCATCCACAGTTGGAGGATAACTAGAATAACATAGAGCATAATCTTTAGTACCTTTAAGGTATCTCATCATCCTACTGAGGGCATCCCAATGCTCTTTACTAGGATTACTAGTGAAACGACTCAACATGCCAACTGCAAAGGCTATGTCAGGTCTAGTGCAACTCATAGCATACATGAGACTACCTATCAGTTTTGAGTACTTTAACTGATCCACACTGGTCCCTTCATTAGGACTCAATCTTTTGTTGTAATCATATGGTTTCTCACTCGGTTTACACTCACTGTATCCCCAGGTAGAAAGTAGCTGCTCCATATAATGAGTTTAGCTAAGGGAGATAACTTGTCTTTCAAAGCTTACTTTCATATCGAGAATGGTATTAGCTATACCAAGATCTTTCATGTCAAATTCTCTAGCTAAAGTGGTTTTCACATCACTCACTATAGAATGATCGGAGCCAAGAATTAACATGTTATCAACATACAAGCATATGATGAATATCTTATTTGACATGAAACGATAGTAAAGGCATTTATCTGAATAACTGGACTGAAAATCATAGCTCTTTACCACCTTGTCAAACTTAAGATGCCACATCTTAGGTGCTTGTTTAAGACCATACAAAGATTTGTTCAATTTACAAACTTTTCCTCAAGACCTTTCATGACATACCCTTCAGGTTGTTCCATGTAGATTTCTTCATTTAACTCTCCATTTAAGAAAGCTGTCTTTACATCCATTTGATGCACTGCAAAGTGTTCAATAGATGCCAAAGCAAGAAGAATTCTTATAGTTGACAGATGACATATAGGTAAATAAACATCAAAAAAGTCTATTCCACTATGTTGTTTAAAGCCTTTAGCTACTAAATGTGTTTTATATCTGACTATTGATCCGTCACTATTCAGTTTCTTCTTTAATACCCACTTATAGCCTATAGCCTTAGCCACTTTTGGCAAATTGACTAGCTGCCAAGATCATCTATGGTTTTTGCCCACAGTAAGGATTCCCTAGATCTCATTGCTTCTTGATAGGAGAATGGGTCACCCTTTATATGGTAAGTGACAAAGTCCTCACCAAGACTTTTAGAAACTTTATCTCTTGTAGATTTTCTAACTGAGATTCGTTCAATAGCTAGTTGTGAGATTAGTGTCGGAAGGACAAGCTATAGATTCTACAGGAGATTCTGAAATCATATCTGTAGATCCAAAAATCTTCAAGTCAAGATTGCTAACAAACTTGTACTCAAAGAATTCTGCATCTCTAGATTCTATCACTGTATTAGAAGATATATCCAAAAATCTATTTGCAGCACTATCTTATGCACTACCTAGATATACACAAGTAGTTGTTCTAGGTCCCACCTTAGGCCTTTTAGGATCTTGTATCCTTACATAAGCAACACAACCCCAAGTTTTAAGGGTATCATATCTACAAGGACGTTTGTGCCATATCTTATAAGGTGTCTTAGATAATTTAGAGTGCAACAACCTGTTTAAGATGTGATTAGCAGTTAAAACAGCATCTCGCCAATAGGAGGAAGGCATGCCAACTGTAAGTAACATAAAATTTAGCATTTCAATTAAAGTTCTATTCTTACGCTTTGTAACACCATTTGATTAGGGTGAGTAAGGAGCAATGGTTTCAAGTATTATGCCTTTCAAAGCACCAAATTCCTTGAACCCAGCCATTGTATATTTTCCTCCTCTATCACTCCTAAACCTCTAAATTTTCAAATTAAGTTGATTTTAAACTCTAGATTTAAAAATCTTAAACTTCTCAAAAGCCTCATTGTTTGATTTCAACAAATAAACATGACAATATCTAGAGAAATCATCTATGAAAGTGATTAGGTACTTCCGACCCCCTCTAGTGACATAGTTTTAAAGTCACAGAGATCAGAATGTATAAGCTCAAGAAGTGTTGTGCTTTTAGAAACCGACTTAAAAAGTTTTCTAGTGATCTTAGTCTGTGTACACATTTCACATTTGTCAAATCGAATAGAAGTATCTAATGGAATGTTGTGAGTTTTAGATAAATGATGCATTTTCCTATAGTTCACATGTCCAAGTCTATTATGTAATAATTTTGGATCAATCAAAGTAGAACTAACATGGATTATGCTATCAATATCTAAACTCAAACTATACATGCCATTGATCATAAATGCCCAACCGAAGTAGCGTGGGTTAACAGATAAAGTTACTTTACTATTCATAATTGAAAAAGACATATCAGCTTTATAAAGTAAAGGTACTACTTTAACATGTTTAAAAGTTAGTAACTTACCTGAAGAAAGCACCAAATTAGCAGTTCCAGCATGAGTCACCTCTGCCTCACCACCATTACAATTTTCCACGGCGTCTTTCACTTCTATGACCTTACTGAGTAAATTCCCATCATTTGTCGCATGACATGTGGCACCACTATCCAACCACCACTCACAAGAGACACTGGCCTTTCCATTATTCATCATTCGAATGAAGACTTGAGGCTCACGTTCACTAATTAGCATATTAGCCTTATTTTGTGGTGTGTTGTTCTTTAACATCCTTGGTAGCTTACACTCTGCTGCCCAGTGACCCCACTTTCCACAGTTATGGCACTTGCCCTTCTTCTTCTTCTTGAAGACAGTCTTTTTGGCCTCTAACTATGAAGAGGATTCACCTTTTGGTGGCTTGGACTTTTTCTGATATTTATAGGAATGTGAAACTAAGTTGGCATCTGACTTTTGTTTTCTTACTTGTTCCAAACTCTTCCTACAAATGTTTTGATCTTCAATATGAATGTACCTTTTTAATTTATCCAGCCCTATCTATTCTTTTAGTCTGTGCATGTCAGTCTTAAAAGAATTCCATTCAGCAGGTAGCTTACTCAACACAAGACCAACAAAGAGATTATCAGACAAATCAAAATTGTCCTCTTTTAGCTTGTCCCTCATATTCTTAAGTTTAATTAATTGAGAAGTGATGCTTGAGTTCATATTGAACTTAAAGTCAAAGAACTTCTCTGCTAGAAGAGTCTTAGAAAGCCTCTCTTGTTTTTGAAATTGACTGTTTAAGTGATCTCATATCTCCTTTGCAGTCTTATACTCACTATAAGTCATAGCTAAATGAGGATTTAAAGGGTTTAACAAGTAATCTCTACAAAAATCTTCATCTTTAATCCATTGATATTCATCCACATTTTCAATAGTAGATACAAAATCACTTAATACAATATAGAATATATCACGTTCCTTCATGCCAAATTGAACATGAAATTTCCAACCATGAAATTCAGTGACATCAAAGGATTTTTGCTTTATGATATCATGAGAGTTATGTTTTTCCATTTTAATCAAAGTAAAAGAGTTAGAAAGAGTGCACCTTAAAATCCTCCAAATATACCAAACTTTCTAACTTTTCAAAACAGCACCATCGAGGTGAAATTTGTCAAATTTGACCCCAAAAATGAATCCGGAAATCCCAAAAACCTTAGGAACAATGATTTTTGGTTGTCGGAGACTTGTTGAAAAATGGACGGAAAAGTTCACCGGAAAGTCGCTGGTTGCCGAAAAATTTCGTCGGAGAAGACGAACCATTCGTCGGAGAGTTCGCCGGAGAAGACGAAGTGGCCGAAAAGTTTGTCGGAGAAGACGAACCAGTCGCTGAAAAAGTGCAGAAACTTCCAACGGCTATAGCTCCTTTGTTTGACCTTCGTTTTAAGCAAATGACCACTCAAAACGATTTTCTCGATGAGTAGAACAAAAGCCACAAGGTTTCAACTCGTGAAATTGGCTGAAATTTCCAGGATCTAGCCTCAAAAGTTGCGGCTGCAAAGTTTTCAATCTCAGATCCTGGTCAATTCTTCCGTCGAAACACGAAAGTGATCACACCCTTGAGTTCCTCTCGATTCGAAACAACACCTTACTCGCTCAAATCCGATACACGAAGCTAATACTTCAAGATTGTTGGAGGTAAGGAGGTTTGAGAGAGAAGGGTTTAGTGTTGGGTGCTTGAAGTATTACACCAAGAAGCATTAGATTTGGAATGCTCAACAGTGTTACCTCCAGCTTTGGGGAAATCCTAGTAATATAGCAAGCTATTGGGCTCCAACCCATATGGGCCCATATAACCATACAATAACATATTGGGCTTGTATATGAACATCTTATTATTTAATATATATATATATATATCATATATATTCAATAGGTTTTCTATCAGCTTTAACATTCTTCCAAGATTCTGGTTCCACCAAAGTGGTAAAACAGTAATACGGTTGTCCAAAAAGCTTATAATCAAATCTATAAAATAAGCTCTTGAAATCTTTGAATCTCTTAATATTTTGAGGCTATTGGAAGAATAAATGTGAATGGGCCTCTTTGTCAGTGTGCTTGTATAAAATATTAATATTAATGGTGTAAGCAATAATCTATAATTTCATGTTTAATAACAATCATATCAAAAACATGAAAATGATCTTGAGAATTCATGAGTTTCACATAAACATACCTTTGTCCATAATTGCGGAAGATCTTTAATGGTAGAATATTTTCTCAGAGTCTTGACTCTTTCAATTCTTGTATCTTCTTTGATAGGGATTAGATACAACTCTCATGGGCAGACAATGAATGTATTCAGTTTTCTAGATTCCTAGTTATAAGAAAACCGAACCACTACATTTAATATAACTGCACCTATTAACAGTTATCATTTCAATACGTTTAAGATAACTGCTTTATCAACACTTACCTTTTTAATATGTTTAAGATAATTGCTTTATCAACAATTATCCTTTTAAGAACTTCCTTTGTAACCAATTATCCTAATGTCCTTTATTCATTAAATCAAATAACATTTATTTAACTGAGCCACAATGATAAATCTTACATTCTCCCACTTGGCTCATGTCATAAATTTCATTTCATGATTTAATGAAAACAATTATAATGCACATTCATAGGGCTAAAATTTTCATACATTGGCCTCATCATAAATCATGATCAGAAATAAAACCAATAAGCGTCATGGCGATTATATGCTATCAAATCGGCATAGTTCCTTCCATGTACCACTATATTAGCTCTTCTTCCTAATATGATACTTTTTGGATGTTTACATCATAATGTCCCACAATAATACTATTATGTATTCATTAGAGACAAATCCTGTTTTTCAAAATAATCATTCATACATGCATCTATACATAAATTTGAAAATAGGATAATTTTCAGAAACTTAGACATCATTGAATTCAGAGTGTCAATAGTTAATAATTACAATAATGATCAACATTCATTAGCTGACATAATGCCCATACTACATACATAACCAATAAATGTCTTGGGCGGTAATCCCTTCGTCAAGGGTTCAACTGACATAAAATTAGTGCTAACATGCTCTATAGACACTCTACGTTTCTGAACCTCTTCTTTAACGATAAAGTATTTCAATTCCATATGCTTAGCACCTTTTGAATACTAGTCGGTTTTAGTAAAAAAAAGACTGCTGTAGAATTATCACAATAATTTTCAGCGGCCTATCAATACTGTCGACCAATTCAAGCCCTGAAATAAAGTTCTGCAGCCATTTAGCCCGGACCATGGCTTCAAAGCATGCCACAAATTCAGCTTCCATAGTGGATGCAGTAATTATAGACTGCTTCGGACTTTTCCATGATATAGCTCCTCCAGCTAAAAAATACAAATAACCATAAGTAGATTTTCTTGTATCCACACATCCTACAAAATCTGAGTTTGTGTATCCAATCACTTCAAGGTTACTAGACCTCCTATAAGTAAGCATGTGACCCTTAGTTCCTTGCAAATATCTCAGAACTTTCTTTGCAGCTTTCCAATGATCCATACCAGGATTACTTTTTGGTATCTTCCCAACATTCCAACTGCAAAGCTAATATCTGGTCTCGTACAAGTCTGAGCATACATTAGGCTCCCAACAAGTGATGCATATTGTAACACCCCGAATTTTATGATGATCTGAACATTTATTAAACATGTTTTATATATATTATTAATCAGTAGAATTTTCTGATCTTAAGAATATACAATTTTAGGAGAAATTTGATTGTTTCCTGGACAGCGTCGGTACACGTATAAGTTAGAAATTTCAAACCGAAGCAGAATAAGGTGAGACACGACTCATATGATAGAGATTAATTTGTAGAGTTAGAAAATACACAACTATGACAGAAAAACCTTAGAATAGAATTTCTATGAATTTTATATGGTAATAACTTTGAAATTTTATCCAGGAGAATTCAGGCAGCAGAAAAATATGGAAAAAAATGATAAGTAAAATCTGTGGAATTTTCTCTCAATTGTAGGATGTACAGACTTATTTAATAAAATGGTTTAGTAATTTTGATGCTCAGAAGTAGAATGGACCAATCAGAATTAAGATAGAGTAGTCTTGTACATAAAGCCTGTGTAGCACTCTGTATAGACTGTTTGTGAGCTATTTGTACTGTAACTGAAGTAAGTTTTTGGAAATCTCTAGAGTTCTATTATTTAATCTTATCCTTTTGGTAGAAGAGTTCGAATTGAACTTTACTTCCTCCTATGAATGCCATGTGTGAAGACAACTTGGAATTGAATTCTTCCTCTTCATGAAAGATGACATATGGACACAAGGAGAACCACACAATTTTCTACTCTTTAAAGGAAACCAAAACGTGGTGTAGAAGGAGGAATGGAAGATAAAAATCTTCCCATTGGCCATGGTACCCACGTGAAGAGAGGAAAGGAGGGGGATAAGGTGATTTTGTCCTATTCAAAATTGATGAGTCATGATGAGTAGAAAAATATCTTAAGATTCATGAATTAAAGTGATAAGGTGCAATCATGAAAGCTTAAGAAATATCTATCCACTTGTAAGCCACCATTAATGAAGGGATAAGAAGCCATCATAACCTTGAAAGATATTTGTACAAAATGGCATGAAAGGAAGAAAAATCTTCTCTCCTTTCCCCTTGATGGCCACCTGAGTGAAGGAGTAAGAAGAGAAGAGATTTCATGACTTAAATACATGGAGATAAGTGGAGGACACTTGGAAGAGAGTCCTCATGACTTAGGAGATTTTTGTTATAAAGCTGGAAGATATTTAGAAGAGTAATTATGAGTTTAGTTAGGATGTAATGGAATGAGATGAAACTAAGTTCTAATGGAACCAAATGAGAGTAACTAATTAGAAAGGGTAACTATGTCCTTAAATATTTTATCACTTTCCAAACCCTGTATAAAGAAAGGAGGGCCCTTAAAGTGGAAGTCACTTTCAAGACTCCCTTTCTCCATAAAACCCCACGTGAATCTCTCTCCCTCCCATCTCTTTCATTTTATTTTCACCTTTCCTTTTCAAGGCATAAGTTAAGGGAGAAGAGGCCCCACTTCCCTTAAGGTCACATGTAGAAGGTTAGCACTTTTAGTCAAAAGTTTGTCAAGCTTTGTAAGGAGTTATCAGGTATGTATAGGAAGTTTTATGATAAGGATAGTTTAAGTGTTACTTGTGTTTGAATAAGTATTTGAAGTTCTGTGAAGTATGACTTGTATCTGAGTAATTGTTGGATTTAAGTTATAGTTATATGATTGAATGTCTGAATGAAGTTTTATATTTGCTGAGTGTTCTATGAATCTCTGTAAATGATTTATGTTGAATTTCTAAGTAAATTATGTGAGACAGTGATTGGAGACTAATGTTGAAAATAAATTTGAGTTTATAAAATGAATGAGATATGTCAGTCTCATGTGTCTCATAGAGTTGCCTCAGAGAGGAGGTGTGCCTCAGAGAGGAGGTGTGTCAAATAGCTGCAGGAACGAAGTCCGTGCATTCAGGCAGAAGAGTCTGAACTAGAGGGTGACTCTTGCGGTGGGGAATCACACCACCCATGATGATCACATGAGTGTGGGTGAGAACCTGTGCAACTCCGAGAGACCCTGACTGATTGGAGAAGTTACTGGGATGGGGTTATCTTGACAATTGGTACCACATGTTCATGATGTTGAGAGTTTGGGAGAATCATGCATCATATAAAATTAGAACTGAAATTTGAGGACGTTGTTATAAATAACTGCACACTGAATATAATCTGTTGCTTAGATTATGTTTATCATAAACTTACCCTGTATTTTGTGTCTGTGGTTGACACCTGCTATGACCTCGATTTTCATTCGGGTGAGCAGATGAACAGTAAAGAGAGACTGCCTAGCTGCTTACAGGAAGAGGATTTTGTTTGAAGATGTTTAATTTGAAGATGTTTTGTTTGAAGATGTATTCTTTTGTTACAGAATGTTTTAGTTATTTGTACTATGTAATAGAATCAATGTCAGTTTGTACTCTTATTATATGTCACTTCAGGTTTATAAATATTACTTAGTGATGAAATTTTCTTGGGGTATCAGTTATTGACAAAATTTTGTTATATTCAACTGAGTGCTCTTAAGTAAGTTGAAAAGAATTTTCATTACAAATCAATAATAACAAGATTGTAAGTTGAGATGTTACACATATGAAATTGCTTCCATTTCCTTTCGTTCCAATTCATTCTTAGGACATTGTATGAGACTAAACTTGTCTTCTTTCTAAATTGGTACTGGAGACGATGAGTAGTTTTGCATTCCAAATCTCTCTAATACTTTATTAATATATTGCTTTCTTAGACAAACCCAACAATCCTTGTGATCTATCACGAAATATTTCTATCCCAACAACATAGGATGCCTCACCCATATCTTTCATTTCAAATTTACTAGAGAGAAGCTTCTTAGTCTCATTTAAAAGACTAAGATCATTAGTTGCAAGAAAGATATCATCAACATACAGAATCAATAATATAAACTTACTCCCACTGACCTTCAGATATATACACCGATCAACAGTGTTTTCTTTAAATCCAAAGGAAACAATGATATCATTGAACTTAAGGTACCATTGTCTTGAAGCTTGTTTAAGTCCGTATATTGATTTCTTAAGTTTGCACACCATGTGCTCTTTTCCCTTTTCTATGAACCCCATTGGTTGGTCCATGTACACATCTTCCTCTAAATTCCCATTTAGAAAGGCAGTTTTCACATCATTTGGTGTAACTCTAGATCATAATGAGCCACCAATGCCATAATGATTCTTAGAGAATTCTTTTTTGAAACTGGTGAAAAGGTTTCTTTATAGTTAATGCCATCTTTATGAGTGAATACCTTTGCAACTAGTCTAGCCTTGTATCGTTCTAAGTTACCATGAGAGTCATGTTTGGTCTTAAAGACCCATTTACATCCAACTCTCTTACATCCTTCTGGTAACTCAACAATGTCCCAAACCTCATTCTGTTCCATAGATTTCAACTCATCTTTCATGGCATTTAACCACTTGTCACCATCTTCACTATTCACGGCTTGTGAAAACGTCACTGGATCATCTTTTATACCCAAGTCAAATTCAGACTCTTGTAGATATACCACATAATCATTAGAAATAGCATATTTTCTTTCCCTTTGAGATCTTCTTAATGCTATTTGTTGTGGGTCTTCTACAATGGGTTCATTCGGTTCATTGGCAATAGTTTCATCATGAGCAATCAGATCATTCATTTGTTGTTCTTCATTATTATTAATTGGTTCAATAACATGAGGAACAACAACTTTACTAGAGCTACAAGTCAAAGGAACTTGTACTCTCACTTCTTGAATTGCCACTTTACGTGGTGTTTCACTCCCACTAACTTCACCATCTTCAATGAACCTAGCATTTCCAGTTTCTATAATCCTTGTGGTATGATTAGGACAGTAAAATCTATACCCTTTTGACTTTTCTGGATAACCAATGAAATAACCACTGATTGTTCTTGTATCCAACTTCTTTTCTTGTGGGTTGTAGTATCTAATTTCTACCTGGCAACCCAAACATGCAGGTGCCTTAAGCTAGGTTTCCTTCTTGTCCACAGTTCAAAAGGAGTCTTTGGAACTGCTTTACTAGGAACCCTATTTAATACATACATGACAGTCTTTAGAACATAAGTTCACAATGAAATGGGTAAAGAAGAATTACTTAACATACTTCTAACCATGTCCAACAAGGTTCTATTACGCCTTTCTGATACACCATTCTGTTGTGGTGTACCTGGCATTGTGTATTGAGCACAAATACCACGCTTTTCTAATAATTTAGCAAATGGGCCTGGATGTTGTCCACTTTCATCATACCTTCCATAATACTCATCACCCCTATCAGACTTGACAATTTTCACCTTTCTGTCTACTTGCCTTTCAACTTCATTAGTGTAAATCTCTAAAGCATTTATTGCTTGAGACTTATCATGTAGCAAATAGACATAACCATAATGTGAATAATCATCAATGAAGGTGATAAAATATTTCTCTTTATTGAAAGAGTTAACATCAAAAGGACCGCAAACATCAGTGTGTATAATTTCAAGAAGCTAAGTGCTTCTTGTGGCTCCTTTCTTTGTGTGTTTTGTTTGTTTGCCTTTGATATAATTCACACAAACATTCAGATCAGTAGAATCTAAATCCGGAAGGATTTCATTCTTTACCAATCTTTCAATTCTTTCTTTGGAAATGTGTCCCAAACGTTTATGCCACAAGTAAGCGGAACATTCATTAATTAAGGTACGTTTAGTACCAACATTATGATACAGAGTCATAAGCATTTCAGCATAAAGATTATCAATACATAATTTATATAATCCATCACATAAAGTACCATTGCCAATCAAATGATTGTGCTTGTACAAATTGAAACTACTACTACCAAATTTAAAAGAGTATCCAACTTTATCAAGTTTGGAAATAGAAACTAAATTTCGAGATATACTAGGTACATAAAGAGTTTCACATAAGTCCAAATGATGTCCACTGTCAAGGATCAAACGATAAGTCACAACAGCTTCCACTGGAACTTTCACTCTATTATTCATAAGGACAAACTTTTCATTTGGCTTTGTGGTTTAAGTCATAAGGAATCCCTTTCTTTTCAACTCCTTAATGTTTTTCATAATTAATGGAATGAATTCCCTGGTTCTTAATTCTAGTTTCCTCTTGAACTAACATACTGTGCAATTCATGCACATTCCATTTGTCTTTTATGGTATTATAGTTCATTTGGAAAGGACCATACTCAGACGATAATGAGTTCAATATGAACTGCACCAGGAAATTTTCATCCACATCCATTCCCAATGACTCTAGTCTTGCTGCAATATTTGTCATTTCAACAACATGCTCATGCATAGTATGTGAACCATCAAATTTCATGGTGGTCAGTGTACTCATTAGTGTTCCAGCAAGAGACTTTCTGTCCGCAGTTTGAGAGCACTTTTCCACAAGTTTTATCATTTCTTTAGCACTTTCAGTTTGTGGAAGAGTTGACTTAATGTTGCTTGCAATGCTCATTCGCATGTACATCAGACTCTACCTATTGGATCTTTCCCAGTTCTTAAAATGAACTCTTTCATCCTCAGTGCTTGCATCAGCAATAGCACTAGGTTTCTCTTTTCTAAGAGCCAAATCCAAATCCATTACCCCAAGGTAAAATTCAATTTGCTCTTTCCATTCAGAGAAGTTTAGTCCATTGAAAACTGCAATAGTTGAGAAAATCGAATGTGTAGCAACAAGTATTGCAAGGTATAAAATTTGAAAACTTAATGCTTTGAATCATACATATCACATTCTAACATAATTCACAGATTCATACATCATAAAATGTATACTAATGTTCACCTTTGGGGATCCATTAATACACAACATTCAACTATAATGATGCTTATAAATTTTGTTTTTCATAATTTAACAATGATACATACACTAACTAGAATTACTTACTATCTTTGGGTATGTAAATAGAACTAGTTGTGTATCTATTATGTCAACATTCATGTTTATTTATTATGACGACAAATAACCAACCTTTGGGTTGATCCTCAACTGCCCCATAATAATAAACTTCAACTCATCCATAAAACATTCATAGCATCAAAATTATGGATGATTGAAATGAACATACAATTTGGAATTAAATCACTCATACAAATTTGGCCACTTTGGTGACTAACAAATTCACCATACTTTAATTCCAAGATTGAAATGCACATACAATTTGGAATTAAATCACTCATACAAATTTGGCCACTTTGGTGACTAACAAATTCACTATATTTTAATTCCAAGATACGAACACATTCTAACATCATAATTAATTTTCAGTGTCAACAAAAATATACAGTCATTCGATCACAACACTTCAATGCATATACACTTTATCAAATACAATTTTAAATATGCATTGGTACAATTTTGAATGAGGGAGAACAATAAAGTGATCGATCATATTGTTTACTTTTCATCACTAACATTAATGTGTCTTTGTCTTGTAGTGATAGGAAAGATAATTTGCATTTAATATATATATATATATATATGTTGAACTAAAAACACCACTAGGATTTTATCATGATATCCATTGGAACATAAGACATACCAAGCGAGAAACAACAACTCCGTGATATTATTCAATCAATATTATTCTATTGGTAATACTCGTAACAAGCAAAAAATTAAGATTCAAAATCTACCAGAATACTTTATTGTTGCATCAACAAAACCTAAGTAATGGAAAATCACAAATTCTTAAACCATGCTCTGATACCACATGTAAGCAATAATCTATAATTTCATGTTTAATAACACTCATATCAAAAACATGAAAATGATCTTGAGATTCATGAGTTTCACATAAACACACCTTTGTCCATAATTGCGGAAGATCTTTAATGGTAGAATATTTTCTCAGAGTCTTGACCCTTTCAATTCTTGTATCTTCTTTGATAGGGATGAGATACAACTCTCATGGGTAGACAATGAATGTATTTAGTTTTCTAGATTCCTATTTATAAGAAAACCGAACCACTACGTTTAATATGACTGCACCTATCAACATTTATCATTTTAATACGTTTAAGATAACTGCTTTAACAACAATTATCTTTTTAATACGTTTAAGATAATTGCTTTATCAACAATTATCCTTTTAATAACTTCCTTTGTAACCAATTATCCTTATGTCCTTTATTCATTAAATCAAATAACATTTATTTAATTGAGCCACAATGATAAATCTTACATTCTCCCACTTGGCTCATGTCATAAATTTCATTTCATGATTTAATGAAAACAATTATAATGCGCATTGGGTGGTTTTTCTTTCTATAGGAAAAGTTTTTATACTTTTCATAAATCCATTTAAGGACACTTTAATTGAGATGTAACTTTTGTGGTTACATCGGCTCAGTGATCAATTAAACAGAAAGAGAAATCAATTAAACAGAAAGAGAAGTGTCAATTTATGATTACGTATAATTGCAAGACTGAATGAAGCCTACAATACTTTTTGACATTATTCTTATACCTTTTGGAACATATGTATTAAAAATAAATTGTAGAAATTTTATTTTATTTTTTTGTTCTATTTGATTCTATGATCATTCAAATACGGAAGGTATCATTTTATCACATTTCTGAATTATTTTATATGCTTTTGATTTTTGAAGGAAACAACAAATAAGGATTTGTCAACATTAGCCATGGTAGCATTTGAATTTCTTAAATGGATGATTGTTTGGGAACCTCACCTTTAGAAGGCTGTATCCGTGATTCTTACTGCTGCCAGTGATTCCAACTGGTGAACTAGATCTGCTACATATTGACATATCTGCGTACATTCATGTACAGGTACAATGATCTTGTGATTGGTTTCCTTTGGCGTACCATACTCTAAATGGTTGCATGCTTATTCATTATAGGCATCTAGCTTCATGTGGAAATATTTTCTTAATGAAGTAATTGTATCAAGCAACTTGTTCTTAACATAGTTTATTTTCATTGATAATTATTATTTTTTCATTTATTTGAAGTGATTTCATATTTTTGTTCTGAAGTAGATGCAAATAAAGTTATGTTCCTTCTTTAATAGGCACACTTATATTCTCTTAGGTTCAAAGAAGAGAAGAAAGTCGAGGTTATTCGTTGCCTCTTCTTTCTTTGAAGTTTAGTTTTTTTTTTCTTTCAGAAATGAGTTTAAAGCAAGACTAGATACTGGTTCATTTCTTTTAATTATCTTTATCCATTGTGAATGCTCTTGTGGATTATATCTCTACTTTTAATTTTGGACCTTTATTTCATTTATTATTTTATTTCTTGATGATTATTCAAACAAAAATTTGGATATAAGATATGGTTGACTGCATAGATTGTATAATTTCCATATTTTATTTCATACATTATTTTATTTTTTTTTAATTTTTTAAAAATACATTCTAAGACGGTTCTATGAAAAACCGTCTTAGAATCTCTACATACTAAGACGATTTTTGAATAAAATTGTCTTAGAATCCTCAATTTACTTTTTGAAAAAGACATTCTAAGAAGGTTTTTTGAAAAACCGTTTTAGAATCTTCAATTTTTATTTTTTTTTAAAAAAGACGTTCTAAGACAGTTTTCTGGATAATTGTCTTAGAATGTCTATATTCTAAGACGATTTTTGCAAAAAACCGTCTTAGAATCGTCATTTTTTTAATTTTAAAAAAAACCATTCTACGAAGATTCTCTGGATAACCGTCTTAAAATGTCTTCTTTTTTGCAAAAAAAAAGTCTTAGAATCGTCATTTTTTTTTATAAAAAAACCATTCTAAGAAGGTTCTTCAAAAAACCGTCTTAGAAAGTCTTGACTTTTTACGACGTTGACTTCAAAGACGGTTGCACAACATCGTTAAAAGCCTATAATAATCGTCGTCAAAGTTTCTTTTTGCAGTAGTGCAATTATGCATAAGAAATGTTTTCTTTTTTACAATCTAGTGTATAATAACCGATGTTGCATCGCTTCATAATAATTAAACTACGCTAATTCTGTAGTACAAGATTAACCTAGGTCGACTCAGAGACACAATCAATTTGGTTCCAACTTAAATTTAGGCTTTTTTTTCTGGGAGGGGGTAAATAATTTTCATATTTATCATTTAGGGGCTGTTCCATTTTTGCTAACCAATATGGGGCAAGTCGTGCTATATGACACGACTTCTATCTCATAATAACGAACGACTTTAAAGTCGTATTGTTTTTTTTTGTTTTTTTTTTAAATATGTTCAGAAGTCGTAAATATAAAAACGACTTTAAAGTAGTTTTTATATTTACGACTTTAAAGTCGTATTTATTTTATTTATTTTAATTTTTAAAATATGCCATGCTTAAAAGTAGGAACTAAAAAAATGACTTTAAAGTCGTTCCTTTAATTACGACTTTCGTAAACGTTTCAACTTTTTATACATATATAATATATATTTAATTGATTTATTTGATATGCTTATTTAATATTTGTTTTTGTTATTATTTTTTTTTTGAAATTTTAATTTTATATAAATATGTTAATTACTAGTTTAAACCCATATATATATGTATGAATTTTTTTAAATTACTTTTGTTTGTTAATTTAATTTGTTTTTTTTTTAATAATTGTAAATGGTATTGAGTTAATTTTTCACGTAATTAATTATTAAAATGAAAAAAATATAGTCTAATTTTATTATATAATTATTAAAAATTAAATTTTATTAATTTGATTTAATATTTTGTATATATTTAATTATTAATAAT
>PYAF01003967.1:121306-131910 GCA_007407185.1 Glycine tomentella
CAGAATCGCTATAAGGTTAGGGTTCTCGATCGAATTAAAGGGTGAAATCGCTGGTTAATGCTCTTAAGAGTCTAGGATTTGCGAAATTAGGAGAGACTTGTCTTATGTAAACTTAAAGATAAAATCATCAGTCAATTGAAGGAGTTAATGCTTATAAGGGATTGAGCCTGACCACAATTATTTCCCATTGGTAATATTCGATTTTAATTTACTGCTTTACTTAATTTCTTCCTTCAATTCAACACAATCATCCAACCAACTTTTGCATATTTTACCGTTCTTGTTCAATCATACTTTTTATAATTATTGCGAAATCTTTCCAATCCCTGTGGAGATGATACTCTACTTACACTTTTATTACTTGTTAAACGATCGGTGCACTTGCCGTATATTCATTCGCATAAATCGCACAACACATTCACATGTACATCATCTATATATATAATTTAATAAATGAGATCTCTTGATCTTTATCCAATAAAGACCATTACACATATATTGATTTATCTGAATTATAGATATCTTATTCACAATAATCCTACGATCAAGAACAATTTAGATTAAAATTATAAAGGACTTGTTTCTCATTATCACAATCTCTATCATGATAACAAGCCTCTAATTTTAATCAAGGACTCGTCAAATTAACAATTTAATAAAACAATAAATATGATAATAAAATAAAGAACAATTATTTACTAAAATTGATAATATGATGGATTGGATCTTGGGCATACACATTTATCCCCAACATGTCTTTGTGTTTTGGGTATTTTGGGTTGTCCATTATATTTTATGCTAATAGCTTCAATTGATGTTTGTAAAGTGACTATTTACATTTCAAAATTACAAATGGGGATAATTTAAACTATGTCATGTTAAGAAACATTAATCATCAACTAATTGTCCATTGAGATCACCATGCTTGGATGGAATCTTGGCCTTTAAATTTGTTATGTATGAATACCAACCTCAAACAAAACTACAATGTCAGACTTTACTATAGAGAAGGTAGGAACATATAAATATCCAGGAAATCAACTTTTGTTTGTAAAGGAAACATTATGTATCTACATGAAGTATGTTTTTGAAATTCATGATAACATAATAAGACAATATTCCAAGGTTTCAACTTTCTTTTATCCAACTTGTTCACTCATGGGTGGGAAGTCTTTTGTTACAATAGGACCGTCATATCAATGACATGTTTTTACATCAAATTGAATGCTTGTGAGTCTTCTAATTACAACGTTTCTCTTGTTTCATGAATCTGCTATAATTTTCTATATGCAGTTGGATCATTGAAAAATGTTCTTTTAGAAGTGGAGGATAAGTTACAAGTCAAGACACTTCATATAAAATATTTCTTCTAGGATGTCTTTCTAACTAAAAGCAAAATCAAATGATTTTCAAATGGTGTTATCTTTTAATTAGTTGGTGTCATTTCTTCCCTAAGTGCCCTTTCAGAGTAAAAGAAGTAAACTCTGACGAGAATCACTTAGAACTAGGGTAAAAGAAGTAAGCATATAAAACACTACTAGAAAGAATAGTTTTAACATCGCTACGTTAATATCGGTTATTACAAAACCGATGTTAACAAAAACGCGGTGGCATAATCGTAAATAACATGAGTTTCTTAATATTGATTTTTTGAAAAATCAATGTTAGCATGTATTCGTCAATATCGGTTTTACAAAAACCGATGTTGAGTATCTCATGAATAACATGTATGTCATCTTAGTTATCTACAATTTGACATTAACAAAATAGTTAATCAATTAGTTAATGCTTTAGTATTAACTCTTTTCATTCTAACATAACTAGTAGAATAGAAGCTCCAACGAATGGATTAGAAAAAGGATTTTTGGACTCTAAAGAGCCTTCAAACAAATAATATAATCCTAAGTTGGTCTAACTAGAATTTTTTGTTGGAATCTTGTTTTGGACATATATAAGATTAGGCTTTGCTTCTAGAAGAATTATTAAACAATAAGACACAAAAGAGAGAAATGATAATAGTGAGAAACTAGATGAGGTTATGCTTCTCGATTTCAGGTTTCATCTAACTGATGAGGAGCTTGTTGGATTTTACCTTGAGAGAAAGATTCAGCAGAGGCCTGTCTCTAGAGTAGTGATCTTCTTCCATTTCATTTTAGGAAAGATATATAGAAAGGAAAAAAAAGGATATATGTTAAGTTTATATGGATTTGGGTGGTTCCAGCTTATGGTTTATTGTTGTTTATGCAAATTATTTGCTTTTTAATTGTTGTAATTTGGCTCTAGCCCTGTTCTTGCACCATGTCTCTAACTATTGGTTATTCACAAATTATGGCTCTATTGGCAGTTAATTTGAGAATAACCTTTTAATTGGTGGTTTCTTTGGACTTGTGTATGTAGTAGTGCTTGTAACAGGGGCCTTTTCTGTATTTGCTTGGTACATCTGGTACCAATTTAATATTATTTTTCTTGAAAAATATTATTTATTGGATTAAATTGATCGTAGGGGTTTGTTTTGTTGTAATAAGCAAATTTGTCCATGCACTTTGTCTATTTATGTGGTTTGGCTTGGCTTGTTTACTTCTCTCTCCCCTTGCTCATTATGAAGGAATTAGTCACTCAATTCTTGAGTTAGTGAGCTACATTATCACCACTAATAATGAATGCCTAATTTTATTTCTCTAAGATTCTAAACAAACACTCTAATTGTTTTGTGCTAGTATATTTATTATCTATCCATCATATAATGACATTTCACTTTCAGAATGACATTGATTCCCTTTCAAAGTGACTGAGCATTGAAATAAACACTTGTAATACACACTGCAAAAGATATTGAAGGGAAAACACAAGATATGCACTCAATAGGTTATTTTTGGTGAATTCAACAACTTTAGGAGTCCATCAGACCAATAATCTATTGAATTTACCAAAAATAAAACAAAAGTAAAATTGGTTTATTGGAAACTCTTTTCTCCCCTATTTCTTTATCTTTGTTGTCTTTTTTAATCATATGATTCATACTAGTGTCTAATGAAAAGCAAAACATGGAAAATAAACTCCAAATTTAGGTCCTCAAAAAGTTTCTTTTAATGAGGCAATGTACATATGTATTTTATTCCCACCTTACAAGTCATGAGAAAAGCAGGTTAAATCCAACTTACTAGCTAAGCAGTTATACCAATATATATTCTTGATGTATATATTCATGTCTGTATTGAAAAGTCCTATATTTATGTACGTAGATAGAAAATTTTCTTTGAAACTTGCCCTCTACATGATGCAAAGCATCTTTAAAGAACTTACTTGAAGTGTGACATTGGACCCTTCTTAAAGATATATAGTATTTTGTAGTAAATTCTTGTCCTACATATATGAAGTCGGCCTAAGACAACTTAATTAATTAAATTATGACATTTAGCATTTTCCTGATAAGATTTTGTAAACAGTTTAAAATGTTTTTGATGTTTACCTTAATGTGTCTATCTTTAAGGGTAGTTCTTAGGCCCTTTATTAACACATCATAAAACCCAATTTCAGTGTGGTTAAAGGCCAGGATAGTAATGGCACCCTAAAACTGAACCACCCTCATAGTACACTGCAAGATGCAAAAACCGATGCCCAATTGATAACACAATCAAGTCCATTTGATTTATATCCCTTGCCAACCTCTCATCAATATGATCCAAATAAAACTTATTATGATTTGGTCTTGAGTTTGACTTGTCTACACCCTGCACAAGAAATGGGGACAAGTACAATGAGCACTCACATTGTGAGAAGGAAAGTGCCACTTCTAAAATTTGTTGTCTTCGTCGTTTCACTAAAAAAGGTTAAGGGTTGAACCAGTGGATAACATGCAAAGAAGGTACTCTAATTGGTTCCTAGCCATAGAGTTTTGTTACAAAAGCTATGTGCTTGTTGCTAATGAGTTGGAGAAAAGTTGGAGGCTCAAACCTTGGAAGATTGCATTAACTTGGTGAAGGAGAGGGGTTAGTCTTTGAAAGGGTTTGTGATTCCCATCTTCAAAAGCCTTTCCTTTCTTGTTTTTCTTCTCCTTGCAATTCTATTTCTTTATGGTGTTCTTAGTTGAGATATGAAAGTCTTGAGAGAAAGAAAACAATGTTTTTTTGGTTTTTACATTTGTCAGATGATAGTTGGAAGGTGTAGACACAAAAGTAGGTTCCTTGGCTTATTCATTTTTGTTATACAAGGGGTCTAAGACCGCATGGGAATGCATCCAGTCAATTCAAGATCATCAACATTTCTTAGACCTTGATCTTAAAGCGATGACTTCAGCGACTTGCTCTCATTCTTTTCTCAAATAGAAAACACGCATCATTGGATCTCCATGATCTCTATAATTTACTAATTTTCATTTCTGTCTTTGATTCTAATAACCATAGAACATTGCTCTAGATTCAAAGGATAAATGATAATGACATGTATTTTTCTCTAGATTGACCACATTGTTATGTTCTTGTGTCTTTCTTTAACATTTGGTATTATAATCAATGCTTGTAAATGTTTGCTATGGAATTATTTGTGAAAATGCATTTCAAAGTAGAGTCATACGTCTATTTGAATACACACACACACACTCACACACACACACACACACACATATATATGTATGTAAATATTAAATCATTACATATTGATGGAGGTCCATTTCAAGCTAAAGACCTAGAAGGAAAGCTTGAAGAACTTCTTTTGGTGAACTTTAAAGGAACAATGACAAGAGCTAGGACTCAAGCACTTCGAGACCACATCCAAGCTAACTTGGACAAGCATGAAGAAGCACACCAGCTTAGAAAAGACACAAAATAGTCTGTGGTTTTGTAAAATAGTGTCTATATGTTTTAATCGATTACCAGATAGTTGTAATCGATTACATAAGCCTATAAAATGTAAAAAAAAAAACTCTATTTTAATCATTTACAAGGACGCATTAATCGATTACTTAAGCATAAAAACTGCACTGCACATGTTGGGTCAGCCAAGAGTCACTTTAGGAGAAGCTTGCACTTCAAGCTTCATTTGGGCTTCATTTCAATTTGCATTTTCATTACATTTAATGGCATTTGATGTGTAATTTTGTGGCTTGTATAAGCTGGTCCAAAACTGATTGTAACTAACTTTGGTTCATTAATACAATTCTGAAAATAGTTGTGAGAGTTTCTCTCTTGTTCTTGTGTAACAACTTCTTGAGTCTTATCAATGGCTTCTCAATGCTATTGTGGTGATTCTTCCTAGGCTTATTGGATAACTTTTTCATGGTGTCATCCATCTTCATCCCTAACCTCTCTTCCATCTTCCATTGCTGAATTAAAAATCTTAAAAACAGCCACAAATTCTTGTGAAAGTGCAGAAGTTAGAGTTTTCTCGAAGTTTACTTGAAGATTGGGTTTTATTGCAAGGTAGATTTGGGAAAACTAATGGCTATCGGTTCAGCTATACATCAAAGCTACATCACAGCCATACATCACATATCATCCACACGTCAGAACTTTATTTAGTTTTTACATGTATTTACTCCTAGAATTTACATGTTTAACAAAAAGAAATCACTAAGAAAGAGTTGATTAACAAAACACAACTTTTTCCAAAGGATTTTCAACGTCATCACGTCAGCTTGACGGCTCCAACAAAAAGAATCTCCCTCCAAAGTCACCTATTGCCGCTCATCTGCTCCCACGAACGAAGGTTCGCTATCATCACAGGTACCAACCACACAGTACAAAAAAATGCAAGGTGAGTTTATCATACAAAAACAAGTACCAGATAACAGTAATTAAAAAGACAACAACAACAAAAACAACTCCAATCATTCCCAAATTTAATTAGTTTCAAACACACTCAACAACTAATCATCCACTTTTTCACAATTCAAATCAACTATGCTTAAAATGATGCATGCACCTAACTCAACTCTTAGAATGCAATTGTTGATTCAAGTGAAGCCAAGCATAAATGAACAGAAGATCAAGCTTCAAGGTTTTGGACTTTCAAACATGCTCAAAGGAAATGCTCAAAGGAAAGCTTGAAGAATCAATTTGATCAATTGTAAAAGGAAGTATATGATCTGATAATCCAAGTGTGCACATTATGCATCATTCATTCATTTAGGATCATTGGATTAATTGACTAAGTAAAAGCAATTAATTAGAAAGGCACTTAGGAAGTAAAGTTTTTGGAAAAATAAAGGTACATAATTAATAATCGATTACAAGAATAGTAACATCGATTATTTTGTTCTTCGTGCCCTTTAGAAAACAAATCATGATCATTGTAATCGATTACATATCGGTTTAATCAATTACTAAGGCTTTTTATGTAAAATGGAACTCTCTGTCTTAATCGATTACATAGAGTTGATAATCGATTACAAGCCTATGCATATAAACTTAGAAAAATCACAGCTCATTGTCTTAATCGATTACATATCATCTTAATCGATTACTAAGCTCATTTAGGAAAATATATCTGACTGGTTTATCGATTACTTCACGGAATAATCGATTATATTGTTCATAGCCTAAACCCAAAAATTATTAGGAGCATTTTAATCGATTACAGTCTTGATTTAATCGATTACAAATGGTAAATAATCGATTACAGGAGCGTGTTTAATCAATTATTTTTAGTTAGAAATCTGTTATAAATAGAACCCACTTCTCTGAAGTTTGTAACTTTTGATAATTCGTATTCTGGGCATTCACAAACGTTCTGAGATTTCATTAGTGAGTTTCTCTGAGTTCTAAACACACTTAGCTTCACAAAATTTCATATGGATTTGTGATTCAAGAAGGTGAAGCCTTAATCATTCAAAGCATAAGGAAAGGAATGCATATGTGATTGTAATCTGTCTTTCAATCTGAGAATCATTCATTGTGCATTCATTCTTGGGTTATCAGGTGATAGCTTTCCTTATTCTTTGAAGGTGTAATCTGTTCTTTGAATTTTTTGTAAGGATTAGTCTATTGTAATTGAGTTTCTTGCAAGTGTGAGATAGTGTTTCTCTAAAAGACAGCTGAGTAGTGTTCTCAGTGTGGGTTTTGGTCTCTAAGGATCTAATAGGGTTTTAGATCTCTGAACTTCATCTAGGGTTGATGAAGTGAGGCCTGTAAATTTGCTTGTAAGGATATTTTTACAATAGTGGAACTCTACTCTAGTGTTGAGTAGAAGAACTGGATGTAGCCTCATAGGGTTTGAGGTGAACCAGTATAAAAATCTGTGACTAATCTTTCTTCTCACCTATTCATCTTTTAATTGCTTTGTTTGTGAATCAATTTCATTGCACAGAAAGTTATACTCTATTTTCTATTCTTCTTGAAAAAGGAATTTGATTGAATATTGATTCTTGGTTTTTAAACTATATTGAAAGTGATAAAGATCCTGTGGTAATACTCTGATTTTAAATTTTAATTGGACAAGGTTCAACCAATTCACCCCCCCTCTTAGTTGTGTTGAAGTATTCTTATCATTTTCAGCAATGTGGTAGCATCGTCATGGAAATAGTCTCTCTTAGGAAAATGATGCAGTAGCTCGTTGAGGTCACCCAATGGTGCACTGGTCGCTCGCCCCCAATGGTGATCAGCCCTGAGTTTCAAGGGAGTTCCAAACAGAGTGATATGCCCCCAGTACCCCTGGTACTTACTGCCGTCATTCTATTTACATCCATGCAATTATGAAGTATGAAACATGGGCACCATCAATGCACTGATCATGGATAGGGATCGAAATTTTAAACAATCCCTTTTTCTCTCTTAGGATGCTTAAAATTTGTAAATCCTTCCTTGTAAGGATATCCAATCATGCACCCTCCATGTACATACACAGCATAAAACCATGGACCCCATCAATGCACTGACCATGGATAAGGACAGGAATTTTAAACAATCCCTTTTTCTCTCTAGGGATGCTTAAAATTCGTAAACCCTTCCCTGTAGGGATATCCAGTCATGCACCCTTCATGTGTATCCACAACATACAATAACATTGTCAACATCAACATCATCTCTTATCAATGTCATTGTCAACATCAACCTCATTTCATCTCAATATCATCAACAATATCAACAACATTTAATTTCAATATCATCATCATAAACGTCAATATCATCTCATTTCAACATTATCAACCACATCAACATTGTCTCATTTAAATATCACCAATCACACAAACGTTATATCATTTCAACATCATCAACCACTTCAATATCATCTCATTTCAATATTATCAACAACATCAATATCATCTCATTCATCCACAATCCATATTACCACGAGACTGGTATTCTAGGAAAATTCTAAATTAAAGAGGAGGACTACAATATAGAAAACACACTCTTATACCCATTTAAAATTTAATAAAGAATTAAATAGGAAAAATATTATAAAATTTTGGGCATAGTCTCCGTTGTAATTAAGACTTTTCCAAAAAATCCAATCAATTACAACAACATCATTTACAATTTTATCCATCAATAATAAATTCATCGCATCTCATTAGTTAAAAACACGGTTTTTCTCGAAAACGAGCACACAATAGGAACAAACACACATCAATAATAATTATATCGCATCCCATTAGTTTAAAAAATAACTTTTCTTGAAAACCAACACACAATAGGGACAGGCATAGATCACCATAATTGGTTTCCCTGACTCTCAACCATGGCATCAAAGTTATAACCAAATAATAAACTTCCCTTACCTATCTATAAATTCTCCTGTTAGATCCTCACGGAGTAGTTTTGAGATCCCTCTAGTTCGCATGTTTTGGCCCAAACGCAGAGCTCTATATACCAAATCAAAGTTAATTTAGTATAGATTTCATAGACAAGGTTAATATTAACATTTGGGGTCAAATACCCACTCAAATTTAAAAAGGGGGCTAAAATAGTGTTTTGAAAGTCCACACCAAAAGGGACATCATTTTGAAATTCCGATCACACCAATGTGACCGGGGCTCAACGTAGGTCACAAAAATGACATCAATATTATAAAAAGGAAACTTTTACAACGTCTCATTTTCAAAGGTTTTTCAAAGGAAGTGAAAAAACACCCAATAACGGTATCCAAATCACAAGAGATAACGAGAGGCTTCAAACTAGCTAAGAGAAGGCAGGGAAACCATCGTTACCTTAAAGAAACCAAGAAAGGAGGATTGGAGATTCAGTTCTCTACCGAATCCTCAAGGTGAGTTTTGAAGATTCCGCTCCGATTAAAGTGTTCATATTCGTGTGGTGGTCCAACAGCAAGCTGCGATGGCTTGTGGTGGTCACCGGTGGCTGTGGGTGGTAGAGGAGGATGGTGGGAGGTTGGGTGGAGGTTTAGAAGAAGAAGACCATTTTTCATGATTTTCATGCTCACTACTACAAAAAGCATTTTTACGACGGTGATGCTACGTCAGTTGATAAGGAATCATCTTAAAAAGACACATGGTGGCATTTTTGTAAATAAATACAACTAATTTAAGACGGTTTTGTGAAAACTGTCTTAGAAACTACCATTCTAGGATGGTTTTGCAAAAATCATCTTAGAAGAATTACTATAAAAATAATATTTGACTATGTTTTTACAAAAACTGTCTTTATTAGCTTTTTATCGCTTTTTTCCAACGACGGTCTTCATACAAAATCGTCTTTGTATGACGTTCAATTTTTAAATTCGCTTCCTCTTCATCCCTTCACTCCCTTGAATCCCTAGACTTCTCGTTTTCCCCAAACCTCTCTCTGACTCTCACTCTCACCCCCACTTCCTCCAAACCCTCACCCACCTCGATGGCCTCAACCCCTCTGCCTCTTCCCCCAATTTTTTTATATTCACTCATTATTTCCTTCCTCTAGAAACAAGGGAAGAAGGTGGGAGGCAGAATCTGAATAGTAATAATAGTAAATTGCTGCATGTTTAATGAAAGCCACAAAAAATCTATAATGGGAGTAATGATAGAGTGCTTTTAGTTGAGTATTTTTCTATCCTTCTTAGCTTATTTGACCTCTCTTGGACCTTTATTTTCCTATTCTAATTCAGTTTTTGGGCCTAGGCAAGTAAGTGGGCTTGGTTACTAATTGTTGCGTATTTTTGGATTTTTGCTCACTTAATGTATCTGACTTGTGCAGTGCCTATAGAGTGCTACCAATCTCCGAATGGAGCGTTCTAGGAGTCCCTGGAAAGATAACGAAAGATCTATAAGTTTGCTAGAAATAGCCCAAGGCCAATTCTGTCATTTAGAGGGTCATTTTAAGTTTCGAAGTTAGCACCTCTGCACTTATACTTTTGGGCTGCGAATTTGATTTTCATGGCTGTAAATAGTAAATAATTAGATTGTTGGATTTGTTTATGGCCCATTCTATTTTTAGAACTTAGTCACTAATATATTAGTGACTTTAGTGAAAACTTAGACAGCACTTTTACATTCAATAAAAACAGTTTTTACTTTTCTTTCTTTTAGTTTTTAGGATCAAACTCTTGTTCTTTATTTTCTCTCATTTGTTCTTCATTGTTCTTCATCTTCTTCATTTTCATCTTGCTATCCTTTTATTTTACTGCACTCATTTCATGGGGCTTTCCATGGTGATGATCATGGGAGGCTAAATCAT
>PYAF01003968.1:38224-60708 GCA_007407185.1 Glycine tomentella
AAGCCTCGAAAATCCACGGAATCTATCAAAATACAAAACATGTTGGATTAATCTTCCGAAATATAACGAAATGACATACAAGCAATAGAAGCTATATTAATTTAGGTTTAGGGTAAATTTATGATAAAAGCTTATGAAATCAAAGGATAAGTGCCTTTATTTAAAACATGATTTTAACTGATTTAGGGCACTTATCACATACCGGTGTCCGAAATGCCAATCCGGGTGAGTGGGAAGCGGAATGGCTAGAGCAATGGAGGGAACCTGAGCCATGCCCATGCCTGAAGCAGCATGTGACACCCACCAATGTTACTTCTGCTTGGATCTGTGCACTCGCACATTTGTCTAAACAAATGTGCAAGGACCGCAGATCCCCAGCTATATGATCCAACGTCATCGAAGTCCCCAACAAGTAATGGGACGTAACGGGCCGCGACCATGCTCCCCCCAGATCTGTAGCACAGGAGCCATGATCCAATAAGACGTGCAATGTGGGCCTTAGTAAATCGCGACACATCGACCAAATCGTTATGAACCTGACCCCACTGAGCAAAGTGTCTATCAAAGAAATACAGCCGCAAATATCCGCCTTTAAGCCCAGTGTCTGCATCAGGTTCATGACCGAATACATCCTCAGTGACGGTCTCCCAATCCGCGACTGTGACCCCTGTGACAACTTTGCCCTCCATGGGCAACCCCAAAATACCCGCCACGTCTTCCAACGTGATCGTCATTTCGCCCTGTGTCATGTGGAATGTATGGGTCTTTGGTCTCCATCGCTCAACCAGAGCACTAATCAGCGCAGGATCAATCTTTAAAAAAAAAACAATTTATATGCATTAATGTTAAAAAATTGTGCTTTACTAAACTAGTTTCCAACTTACATACCTGAATATGCGACATGTAGAAAGTCGGCACATCCTAACATATCATCGACGATGTTAGGTATATCGTCGTGCTGTGGCCCCCCCGTCGCTTTACCGCATCGAGTATTCAACAGGCGAGCTTTGTCCTCGTTCCACACAGCTTGTGAAACATGGTTCCGCTGAGTCCGCCTACGTAAAACACCCCACTTATACTGGGTAGGGATGACATGTGTCGTCGGATCTATGGGCTCACCCTCATGATCGGATCCAGAGAGCGAAGAATCACTCGAAGATGAGTCAGCCATCTAACAACTATCTTAATATAAATAAATAAAAACTAAAGTTAAACTAAATTTTACTTCAGTTGACAACACATTACAAATAATTGTCATATCAAATTAATAAAACCTAATGTACATAACTATCAAATATTTTATTTTTCTCTCTAAATCTTTTCCACAAGAGAAATGTACACAAAAATAAAAACTCTTCTCTACACTTTTCCAACAAACAGAGATTTATGAAACACAAATAATGGAAGGGAGACAAGACCCTCTTTACAAAAGTGCCATTGAGACGGCTCAAATTTTAAATTTGATTTATGAGATGCAACATCAACCCTCTGATATTCATAGTACACTTCTATTAATACTAAAACATTCCAAAAGCAAGAACCTTGACATACATTGTTTCCACTTGTGCCAAGTCCATCATGATATACACAGAGAAGAAGCAAAACAGAACAAGAAAGAAAACGTGTGATCATGTCTTTCTCCCATTCACCTTCTTCATTAGGTCGTGCTCGTAGTCCTCAGACTAACCCTTTAATCCCCGCATACTGCTCTCAAGAACTTGGCAAACAAATGCAGCAAAACACTTGTTACAACTGTGATCAGTGAGGACATTCGTCTTATTGCTGTCCTTCCAAAACCCCGAAAACCAAACCTTTCTCACCTAGAAAAGATTCCACTATTCCCTCCAACAGGAACATACAGTGTCCTTGTGGCCATGGCTCTTGCGGAATCAAATCACATTACCCATTAGCCCTAAACCCCTAAACCAAACCCCCTAAACCATAAACTATTAACCTAATCCAACTGTTTATCATTAACCTAAAGCCCTAAACCCCTAAACCGAACCCCCTAAACCCTAAACCATTAAACTAATCCAAAAGTTAATCAGTAACCCAAAACCCTAAACACATAAACCTTATCTCCCTAAACCCTAAACCGTTAACCTAATCCAACAGTTAATCATTAACCCAAAGCCTTAAACCCCTTAATCTAACCACTAAACCCTAAACCATTAACCTAATCCAACAGTTAATCATTAACCCACAGCCTTAAACCCCTTAACCGAACCACTACACCCTAAACCATTAACCTAATCCAACAGTTAATCATTATTCCAAAACCCTAAACCCATAAACCCTAAACCGTTACCCAAACACGCTAGCTATTAACCCTAAATCCCTAAATTAAACCCCCTAACCATAAACCATTAACCTAACCAACATCAACCCTAAACCCTAAGCCATACACCATACTCCCTAACACATAAACCCAAACACAATAAACCCTAAACCCTAAACCCTAAACCATAACCCGTAACCCATTATCCATAACCCCTTAGTCCTAAACCCTTAACCCAAAACCTAACAATCATGAAAACTACAACATAAAACCAAAACCTAACCATCATCTATAAACCTATAATCTAAATTCCTAACACTAACATTAACGAACCTAATAATTTTATTCCTAACATCTACGAACTTAACAATTTTCTACAGACCTAACATGTACGTCATTAACTAACATGTGCACCCTAGTAATTTTCTAAGAACATATAATGTTCCACACTAACAATTCAATAATAAAAAATGATCAATTATAAAATGCACTTACTTGTTGGCAGAGCTTCGCTGCAAGAACAATCTACCCAAACTCCTTAGCGAACCAAGCCAAACTTTTTCACCCAAGGTTGAAAAGGCACAAATGGGGTAAAAGTAAAATTTTTGGGGGCTTTATACATGGGACTCACCCAAACAAGCCTAAAATAGGCGTGTTTAAACACGCCTATTTTTAGGCGTGTTTGACAGCCCCATTTTTCAAAATAGTTTTCCAAATACCCCATTTTTTGAAATATTTATTTAAATTGTATTATTTATTTAATTTTGCCACTATTACTGTTTTACCCCTTTTTTGTTTCTCCTTACTATGCCTTCATGTTTTGCTTTCCATAGCCATTGACCATCGCCACCAAATGTGATTTTTGGTAGTGAGTTTTTGTCAAGTGACATTTTGCCTCCCCTTTCTTTCCCTATCCTTCTTTTTTCTTTTGTTGTCTCGCCCTCTTTCGATCTTTGGCATCTACACTAGTGAGTTAAACGACTAGATCATCTACCCCTAAAAAATAACAACTGTCTTGAATCCAACAATAACTACTACTCCAAATTAACCTTCCCTTCCACCACCACCCAACCCCAAATCGTCTCCTTCAATTGCCGCACGAGAGTGGGAGAACATGTTGATGAGAATGCGATGACAAGGTTCCCTTCCTGTTTCAAGCGCAACGATGGTGAACCTTCACCAACGTGCAATATTGAGTTCAATATTCCATATTTGGACTTGTTTTTTTTTTCAAATATGAAAATATGCACAATGTTGAGGTTTTTGATCTCAAATCTGCGAAGTGAAAAGATAGAATTGTGTGCATGGATGAGAATGGAGTTCTCCATATTTGCTTTCGTATAGGCATTTGTGAGCGAGTCAAGGCGAATGGTTCATATCATAATCTCTTTTTTTTGTGATTGAAGTTACTATGAAGGAGTGAATTGGTGAGGGGAGAGCAAAAAAAAGGAAGAAGGATGAGGGTATTTCGAGGAAAGGAAAGAAAGAATGGACATTTGTCCAAGCTGAAAAATTGGTTCATCGAAATTCTTGATGACATTTCAGTCCATCCGAGTCATAAACACACATAAAAAAAATTATCATTGTCAAAAAGATCCAACAATGCCCTGTAGACTTGGTGGGTTAACAGAGATATTTGACAGTGAAATGTATTTGTAGCACTTTTTACAAATTGAGGGACAAAATTTTATTTTTTGATAATTCAAGGACCCAAGTGTCAATGCTTTGCAAATTTAATAACTAAAATGGGTATTTATCCTTCTTTTTATTTTTAAAATAGTGAGAAAATAATATTATGTTCTGCAAGAAAAACTACAAGATATAAATACTTCAAAAAAGTTGTAACATATCCCCAAATAATAACTCACTTTCCATAAACAAAATTATATTAGCATGGAAAGAATCTTACTTCAGAGTAAACAAGGCCTGGTTCACAGCCCATGCCATCTTCCATCACATCACTCCTTTTAAAGTCAAAGGATTCAAATGTAGACAAAACATGATTTATTACATTATCACTGTATTTATGTTGCCAGTCTTTGGTTACATTGCTGCCTTCAATATGATGTGGTATTTCGCCATAAGGATTCAAAATCACCTAGTTAACCTTTCTCTGGATTTGAGATGTACATTCATCTGAAACTGATATGCTGCTTCTATGCGGGAAAGAGTATAGTAGTCATATAGATGTTCATTCTTGCTACCTACTTCCATTTGTTCCATCTCAGCTGTGATGGGAGAAAACACAACACCTACACCCTTCCAAATTCCACTAAGATTGCTAGTAAATGTATTCCAAATTGGTTTTATCACTAGTTCCTGAAAGATTGTCAACTCAGTCAATATAATGTTGATTGCAATTTGAACTAAGAATCATTTCTATAGTATAGCGCAAATATTGAATCTATACTTTAACAGCTCCAAAACCCTAGCTCTTGACAAAATGTCAAACTGTTTAAATAACGGTGTATTTATGTTCCTGTACATTTTTTAAAACAGCTTAAATGTGTAGCTAATTTAAATAACCCTTATAAGGCCGACCAGTTAAAATGATCAATCTAATTCATTGAAAATAATTAAAACAAATAACAGACCAAGGAGTGCTACTAATCAAATGACGTGTGATAAAATTATTATTAAGAAATACAAGTAGATATAACCTATGGAAATTCAAACTACTTATTAAGAATTGTTTATTTAAACTAGGGCAAAATTGAAAACAATATGAACACACATAATAACCAAGAAGGCGGTGAATTGGTTAAAACTTGGCCTTTTAAAAATCTTTAAAGAATCAGAGTAATAGAATTGTATCACAATAAAACCAATAATGCTTCAATCAATCAAACCACTCAACTCAAGAAAACAATTGCTAAAACCTTCACTTGTTGAGTAATAAGATTTCACCAAAGAATCACAGATTAAGATAGCAAGATGAGATTAAAGAAAGTAATCAACACAAGAACTTATACTGGTTCACTTCTCAACAAGAGAAGCTACATCCAGTTTCTTCTAACCAAAACTTGACTAAAGTTCCATTATTCACAAAATTCAGTTTTTACAAGCTTACAACAATCACCCTTAATCAATCCTATATTAAGAACATAAATCTAGTGATCAAGACGTAGAGAAATCCTTCTCTACTCTTCCCTCTAGAGAATCTTACTCTAGACAAGCCTTAAGAATTCTATTGTAATAGCAACAAACACTTAGAAAATTCTAAAAAAAATTACAAACAAAGTTAATGAAAAAAGACAACCTGATGATCCAATGAATATGAATAAATATGGTTTACCAATCAGGTTTAAAATGAAAACAAGTTTCAGAGCTTCCTCTCTAAATACTTCTATAAAATCTTGCCTAAGAAGAAATCTTTCAATGCAACATGAAGATTTAGAATTTGTGGGACAAGAACTTTAGAACTCAGAATATCCTTTCACACTTCAGAAGGCTTTTGAAAACTTGTGAAAATTCGCAATGTAATGATTTTTTTTTCTTTTAAAAAAACCCAATAGCTATTTATAATAAATTGTTGTAACTTAATGTAATCAATTAAATCATAAATGTAATCGATTTAAAATGACTAATGTAATCGATTAATAACAAATTCAATCGATTAAAATGTTCTTGAGCTTTCTGGAAAAGATATATGAGCAAAGTAATCAATTAAATCACCATGTAATCGATTAACACAAAAAGTCTTGTTTTCCAAAATGCACCAAGTAATCGATTACCATAAATCGTAATCGAGAATCACAGGAAGACATTTCTATGACTTTGTGAATTTCTACTGTAATCAATTAAAGTGTTCTTGAATCTTTCTGGAAAAGATTCATGATAAATGTAACCGATTAATTCACTATGTAATCGATTATCACATGAATTCATGTTTCAAAAACAAGCCAAATAATCGATTACCACCATAACCTAATCGATTATCATAGGAAGCCTTCAACTGTGATTTGTGAAGAGTAATCGATTACCATATAGTTGTAATCGATTAAAGTAGTATGAAATTGTTTTTCCAAAACAAGCTTTGAACACTTTGGCTTTTTCAATGCAATCATGAATACTTTAAAATCTTGTTTACAAAATATATGCCTTTTGTAAAACCATGAATGCAAGTCAATGAATGATGTTTATGCAAATGCAAAGGATCATAGGATGAAACTCTTATCCATCTAAGAATTACATATGCCTTCAATTGAATGACATGTAAAAGCTAAAATTTTTCCTTGACTAAGATCCTCAGCATCTTGATCCTCTTTAAGCTCCCTCTGTTTTTAACAATCTCCCCCTTTTTGGCTTTGATTATGCCAAACTTCAACTGAACATATGTAGCTTTCATTTGCTTTTAAGGGATGAATGCTAAGAGCTTTATACTTGATATTTGAAATTAATTCAGCTTTTTGCCAAGAACAAGTGTCAAGTATAATTTGCATAAACAATGTATATTCATTATATTGCTCCCCCTATCTTAGGTAATTTGATATTAAGTTCAGATTAAAACAATAAACAATGTATATTCATTATATTGCACTGGATTTAATTTTTTATGTTCTTTATGTTTATGTTCATTTGATTTTTCTCCCCCTTTTGGCTTATCAAAGACAAAATATACCAAGGAAGATATAAACAAAAAAATAGAGTTTTATTCGTTAATCATCAAGTGCAGTACAAGAAATAACAATTGAAAAATAAGAAATAGAAACACCACAGCCACAAGCAGGAAATTACAACAACCAAACTAGAGATTATCAAAATCTCTAAGAGCCATCCTAGCATCTATGTTTTCTAGCCTAGTTGTAATTTCCTCCAAGGAGGAATTAACTTCAGCTCTATGCTCATGATGCAGAGCCAGAAATCCATCCATCTTTTGAATCATTAGAGATTCAAAAGGGGTTTACTGCTGCTCAGCAGGACTAGCTTCTGCATCTTCTTCTTCAGCTCCTTCTCCTTCAGCAACATCACCTAGTGGAGCTTGTTCTCCAGCCATCAACCATCCATTTGGAGTCTGCATTAACCCCAGCTTGTTGGGATGTTTGACGGAGATGAGGTTGGTGATTTCAGTTGTGTTGTCCACAATCTCATCAGAGACATCAATCCCAAAATAGTCTATAAACCTTAAGACTAATACAACATAGGGGAATTGATAACTAAGAAGCCTCCTAGACTTCATCATGGTCTCCTCAAGGACTAGAACCCAATTCATCTGAGTTCCAGTCTTCATGCCATGCACTAGTTGCAAATCATCATTTGTGATTGGGCATGATTTGTGGACCTAGGGGTGAGGATATAAGTGATGATATAGTGCATTAATCTAGCCTCCCCTGTCATATTTCCAACCCCCATCCTGGTCTTCAGTCTAGCTTGAGGATCCAACAACATCCTTCTATATGTGTCAATTTCAGAGTACCCTCCAACCTTTTCTTCATATCTCCTTACTCCTTCAGAGGAGAAACCAACCACAACATTCCAAACTATGTTATCTATCTCCATGACAACACCTTTTACTTATGAATGAAGGGCACCATCCATGCTAGCCTTGGCAGAGGTGTAAAACACCTTCACCAACTCAAGGTAGAAAGTATCCTTCATCTCAAAAAATTTCTTCAGTCCTTGAGCATCCAGCATGGTAGGGATTTAAAATCCCTCATGCACAAACCAGTTAGGGTCAAGATATTTTGGGGGCATAACCAGTTTGGTTGCATGAAATTTCATGTAGTTATTTTTATCCACTTCAAATGTGAACCAGGTATTGACCCTCTGCAGCATTTGAGGATTCTCCAGCTTTCCTCTTGCTGGTTTTGGTTCTTTTAGGAGCAGACATGGTGTGTATTAGTTGAAGAAAGGAATGAGCAGAGGTTTGGGTTAAGAGAGAGAGGAAAAACACAAGAATTTGCTCAGTTTGCTTAAGAGAGAGAGATTTCCAGGTGTGAAGTTTCACCTTTTGAAACCTTGAATTTATAGAGTTTTTTTTAAGTTTAAATTTGAATTTTAAAAACTTGGTAATAGCTATTTCGTGTTCCAAGAATGTATGGGTTCACTGAACCAGATTTCAAATGTGAAATTAAGGATAAGTTTGTCAGTTAAAATTTTTGAAAATTGTGTAGTGTTGCAGAATCGCCATAGATAATCAATTACATAAGCTCAGTAATTGATTATACCAGAGGATTTTAACTTTTAAAATAGCTTTGTGCAACAAGTAATCGATTAACCTGACATGGTAATCGATTACTCCAGGGAGTTTTGAATTTTTAAACATCTCTCAAGTCTTAAGTAATCGATTACTCCAGTGAATATCTATTTCTGGATTGCATTTAAGCATCAAGTAATTGATTAATTCGTTAAGGTAATCGATTACTCCAGAGAAGGTCTTACTCTAAGTTGTCTTTAAGGCATAAATAATTAATTAATACATATAGTAATCGATTAAAACAAACAGTTATGCAGTATGAACAATGTTTTCCATCAGATTTCGAATTTCAATCATTTGTGACGCATGGTCAATTTTGATTGCATATCATGTAGTCAAACAAATCATAGGCATGCTATCATATATTAGATTCATCAAGAATTCCTAGCATGTTCCTAAGATCATAAAATCTATATCTAGATAAGGGTTTGGTAAAAATATCAGCCAATTGATTGTTTGTTTCAATATACTCAATTTTGATATTACCCTTTTGAATATGATTTTTGAGGAAGTGATGTCTGATCTCTATGTGTTTTGTCCTTGAGTGCATGTCTGGATTCTTTGATAGGTTTATTGCACTTGTGTTGTCACATAGCAGGGGAATTTCTTTCAACTCTACATCAAAATCTTGGATTTGTTGCTTAAGCCACAAACTTTGTGCACAACAACTTCTAGCTGCTATATATTCAGCTTCTGCTGTTGAAAGAGCAACACATGATTGCTTCTTGCAATGCCATGAAATTAATGAGCTTCCCAACAAGTGGCATGTTCCTATCAAGTTTGCATCCTGCAAAATCAAAATCTAAATAGCCACTTAAGTTTAGTGATGCACCTTTTGGATACCAAAGACCAACTTTTATGGTTGATTTAAGGTATTTGATGATTCTCTTGACAACAGTGAGGTGTGACTCCTTAGGATTAGCTTGATATCTAGCACACAAGCACACACTCAACATTACATATGGTCTACTTGCGGTCAAGTACAGTAGTGATCCTATCGTTCATCTATACTTTGACTCATCAACCTTCTTGCTTTTTTCATCTAAATCAATACAAGTTGAAGTTGCCATAAGAATAGCAGCATCTTTGCTTTTCTCCATGTCAAATTTCTTGATCAATTCATCGCAGTATTTTGATTGGCTGAGAAATGCCCCATTTTTCATTTGCTTCACTTGAAGACGAAAGAACAATGTTAATTCTCCCATCATAGACATCTCAAATTCATTTTGCATAGAGATATAGAATTCTTCGCACAAGGAGTGGTTAGTTGAACCAAAAATGATATCATCAATATATATTTGAACCAATAAGATATCATAGCTAGATTTCTTGATGAACAATATTTTGTCTACTTGTCCTTTTATGAATGATTGGCTTAGTAAAAAATTGCTCAACCATTCATACCAGAACCTTGGAGCTTGCTTTAATCCATAAAGAGCTTTCTTTAGTTTAAAAACATGGTTTGGACATTTAAAATCAACAAAGCCTGGAGGTTGATCAACATAGATTTTCTCCTCAATATATCCATTAAGAAAAACACTTTTTACATCCATTTGAAATAATTTAAAATCCATTAAACATGCATATGCAAGTTGTAATCCAATGGTCTCTAACCTTGCTACTAGAGCATAGGTTTCTTCATAGTCAATACCTTCCTCTTGGCTGTAACCTCTTGCAACCAATCTAACTTTGTTTCTGAATATGATGCCACTTTCATCAAGGGTTTTCCTAAAAACTCACTTGGTGCCAATAGGCTTATGAGAAGAAGGTCTAGGAACAAGTTCTCAATCTTCATTTCTCTTTAACTGATTAAGTTCATCATGCATGGCAAGCATCCAATGTTCATCAAGTAAAGCTTGGTCAATGTTCTTAAGTTCAATTTGAGAAACAAAAGCCATATTACAATAGAGATTTCTTAGTGAAGATCTAGAAGATACTCCGCTTAGTGACTTCACGAATTATGTTGTCAAGGGAGAGATCTATTGTAGTTCTCCAATCCTTAGGCTTTTGGATAGATGTTGATTGTTCCATTTCTACATTTGGTTCTTCCTTTTCCTTTTCGTTTGATCCATTGAGTTGTATATACTATTCTAAGGGGCCTGCATCATCTTCACACTTCTTTTCCTCTTTTGAGGAATTAGATTCATCACAAATAACATGAACTAATTCTTCCATGTATAAAGTTCTTTTTATTGAAGACTATATATGCTTTGCTTTATAATGAATATCCAAGAAATATGACTTCATCAACCTTAGCATCAAACTTGCCAAGTGATTCCTTACCATTATTTAAAACAAAACACTTGCAGGTAAATGCTCTTAAGTGAGAGATGTTTGGTTTTCTACCTTAATATAGTTCATAAGGAGTTTTTTTTAAAATAGACCTTATGAGTAATCTATTCAAAGTGTAGCAAACTATACTCACAGCATCAGCCCAAAAATGTTTAGACAATTTATCTCATTAATAAGAGTTCTAGCACATTCTTCAAGGGATCTATTTTTCCTCTCCACAACACCATTTTACTAAGGTGTTCTTGGAGCTAAAAATTTGTGGTTGATTCCATTTTCTTCACAGAATTTTTCAAAATGTTCATTTTGGAATTCACCACCATGATCACTTCCTAGTGAGATAATTTTGCTTCCCTTTTCATTTTGAACAAGCTTGGCTAATTTTTTGAAGGCAATGAAAGCATCACTCTTGGATCTTAAAAACAAAGTCCATGTGAATCTAAAATAGTCATCAACTATTACAAGCCCATAAAAATTACCTCATAAGCTCATAGTTCTAAAAGGACCAAACAAATCCATATGAAACAATTCAAGGGGTCTTGAGGTAGAAACTATATTTTTATTTTGAAAAGAATCTTGGTTTGTTTCCCCTTTTGACAAACTAAGTCTTTTTTAATAAGCTTGTTCATGTGATGCATGTTAATGTGACTAGCTCTCCTATGTCATAGCCAAGATTCATCAAATTTACTTACTAGACAATTAGTGTTGTGAATGAATGCATGTTCTATAGAGAGTAAGTAGACATTACCTTTTCTTTTACCTACATGGATAACCTCACCAATTTGACCATCACATATCAAACAACAATTGTTATTAAAGGAAACCTTGAATTCTTTATCACATAGTTGACTTATACTTAGGATATTATGCTTTAAACCTTCCACATAGAGAACATTTCTGATCTTGGTTTTAAGGTTGTCTCCTATATTTTACTCTCCAACTATCTTTCCTTTGTTATTGTTGCCATAAGTGACAAATCCTCCATCCTTCAAAGTCAGATTTGTAAGCATGGACAGTGTTGGATATAGGGGGAGCATCATGAAGATTAAAAAGGATTTGATAAAGATCCTTAAACTCTGATTTGAATTAATTTTAAATTACAAAGGTTTAACCAATTCACCCCCCTCTTGGTTATTGTGAGTATTCCCTTTATTTTCAGACAAGTCACCTATCATATGTCTAGAGTATCCACTGTCTAAGTACCATAATGATGATTTAGCTCTAAGACATACTTGCAACAATCAAATTAAGTGGCAAAGAAAGGTACCCAATTGAGGTTGGGTCCGTAAGGATTAGCTATTTTCTTCTTTCTTTGGAACCCAAATGCAGTATCCATTAGGCACTTGGAACCTTCTAACATAGCACTTATGAGATGTGTGACCTTTCTTCATGCAGTAATTACAAATTACAGATTTTGATGCTTTTTCAAAATGAGTCATTTAATTAATCTTTGTTTTTTAAAAGCCTCTTTGATTCTTCTGTTTTGGTGATACAAACTTGGTTTTTCCAAAAGGTTTTGCTCCATGTTTGTAGCCCAAACCAGAAGTGTCTCCAACATACTTTTGAACACTTAACATTTGATTTAAACTGCATTTTTCTCTATAAAGCCTTTTCAAAAGATCAACCAAATAAGAATTTTCAGAAAGCAATAACATATACTTTTCACCTTGACTCCTTTTGAAGTTAACAAACTCTTCTGGTAAACCTTTGAATTTATCTACATTTGAAGAGGAAGAGGCACACACACACCCATTGGCTTTGTAGCTTGAAATAAGTTTTTCATTTTATTTTTTCAACTTACAAAGTTCAGCTTGTTGTTCACCAAGTTTAGTGGTATGTCATTTAAGGTTACCTTTTAGCTTATTGTTGGAGATTGCAAGCTTTTGAGCCTCTTCATGCATATCATGGAAAGCATTAACAAGTTGATCAAATTCAGGATTTACTTATGTTTCAGCACTTGAGAGTTCTACATCTTCTTCAACTATTGATGTTAGACATACATTTGCTTCTTTAGCTTCACTTGATGATTCAGAAGTTGTTAAGATATGTTTTCTTTGGTGTTCATCATGAACATTTCATACTTATGAATCAAGGCATGTTTCCTTTATCTTCTGACTTCATCTGTCCCTTCATAAGTGACTTCCAACATCTCCTTTGCACTTTTACACCTAACAATTCTAAAGAATTCATCAGAAGAAAATGCAGAAGTAATCATGTTCTTAGCTTTAAAATCATATTGAACAACTCTCTTTTCTGCATCTGTCATCTCATCCCATTCTTTGGGAATCATATCATTACCAACAGTTTTGATAGGAACCAAATGACCTTTTTCTATTGCATTCCATGCACCAGGGTCATTTCATTGGATGAATATCTACATTCTGTTTTTCCAAAAACTGAAATGATCTTCTTCAAACATCAAAGGACGACTAAGGGAGGCACCCTCTTTGAAGGTAATCTTGTGGTATTCATTTTCTTTTTAAAAAAGATAGTGATTTTGAATAACACTCAAGAACCTGCCCTTGATACCAATTGAAAACAATATGAACACACACAATAACCAAAAGGGGGGTGAATTGGTTAAAACTTGGCCTTTTAAAAATCTTTAAAGAAACAGAGTAATAGAATTGTATCACAATAAAACCAAGAATGCTTCAATCAATCAAACCACTCTGCTCAAGAAAAGTAATTGCTAAAACCTTCACTTGTTGAGTAATAAGATTTCACCAAAGAATCACAGATTAAGATAACAAGATGAGATCAAACAAATAATCAACACAAGAACTTATATTGGTTCACTTCTCAACAAGAGAAGCTACATCCAGTTTCTTCTAACCAAAACTTGATTAGAGTTCCACTATTAACAAAATTCAGTTCTTACAAGCTTACAACAATCACCCTTGATCAACCCTAAATTAAGAACAAAAATATCAAACCCTTTTAGACTCCTAGTGATCAAGACATAGAGAAACTCTTCTCTACTCTTCCCTCTATAGAACTCTATTCTAGACAAGCCTTAAGAATTCTATTGCAATAGCAACAAACACCTAGAAAATTCTAAAAACAAATTTACAGACAAAGTTAATCGAAAGAGACAACCTGATGATCCAATGAATATGAATGAATATGGTTTAACAATTAGGTTTGAAATGAAAACAAGTTTTAGAGCTTCCTCTCCAAATACTTCTTTAAAATCTTGCCCAAGAAGAAATCTTTCAATGCAACATAAAGATTTAGAAATTTGTGGGACAAGCACTTTAGAACTCATAATATTCTTTCTTACTTCAGAAGACTTTTGAAAACTTATGAAAATTCGCAATGTAATGATTTTTTTTCTTTTCAAAAGATCGAACAACTATTTATAATAAACTGTTGTAATTGAATGTAATCGATAAAATTGTCAATGTAATCGATTTAAAATGACTAATGTAATTGATTAATAACAAATTCAATCGATTAAAATGTTCTTGAGCTTTTTGGAAAAGATATATGAGCAAAGTAATCGATTAAATCACCATTTAATCGATTAACACAAAAAGTCTCTTTTTCCAAAACACGCCAAGTAATCGATTACCATAAATTGTAATCGATTATCACAGGAAGACATTTCTGTGAATTTGTGAAGTGTAATCGATTACTATTCTACTGTAATCGTTAAAGTGTTCTTGAATCTTTTTGGAAAAGATTCATGAGAAATATAATCGATTAATTTACTATGGAATCGATTATCACATGAAGTCATGTTTCAAAAATAAGCCAAATAATCGATTACCACCATATCGTAATCGATTATCACAGGAAGACTTCAACTTTGATTTGTGAAGAGTAATCAATTACTATATTCTTGTAATTAATTAATGTGTTCTTCAAAGCTTAAGTAATAGATTACCATTAGCTGGTAATCAATTAAAGCAATACAAAATATTTTTTCCAAAACAAGCTTTGAACACTTTGGCTTTTTCAATGCAATCATGAATACTTTAAAATCTAGTTTACAAAACATGTGCCTTTTGTAAAACCATGAATGCAAGTCAATGAATGATGTTTATGCAAATGTAAAGGATCATAGGATGAAACTCTTATCCATCTAAGAATTACATATGCCTTCAATTGAATGGCATGTAAAAGCTAAAACTTTTCCTTGACTAAGATCCTCAACATCTTGATCCTCTTCAAGCTCCCCCTGTTTCTAACAAAAATATGTTTAGTTTCTCAACTATAAATGTTTTTATTTTTAGTGTCTCAACTAAATGACGACTGTCTTGGTACTTGAACTATTTTTCCATTTGGTTTTTAGTCATTATTGTCAAGTTTTTCTGTTAAATGATGATTGTTAACTACTGTACGATTCATCATTGGACGACCCAAAAATCTCTTATGGTTTTGATGAAAACAACAATATAAATTTATGTTAACTACTTTATTGCGGGTAAACATGATTAATGACTGGAAACGATACCAAAAGAGATTTATCCACAAATAGATAACTCACCTACTGGAAGCATGAAACACTCGTCCAATGCATGCAAACAACAAGTGGAACAAACATTTATTTGAATTATATATTTATTCCACCTTATATGATCTTGCTTTTAAAAGGAACATATATGTGAAATCATCCTTTATTTCCTTTTATTTGATTAATGGTCATGTTGAGTTATGAATAATAGAAATGGAAAGTTCTGATCGTATCAGACAGGAACGCACAATATCCACTTAATTCAAGAATTAATGATCAATTAGCACAATGGTCATAACATTCAATTCCCATGATCTTCTCCAAAATTGCAAGCATTTCTCTACATATAAATACAACATGAAGGATTGAAGAACTCTGACGAACATACATAGAAAGAAAAAAAGTTGTGATTTAAGAAACAAGAGAAAAAGAAGAACAACAATTGAGAAACACACTAAGCCTAAGAGATTTGATCCTTTGTGTATACAAAGTATCAGTGAGAGATAAGAGCATTATTATAAATCCACTCTTTGAGTGTTGTAAAATAATCTTTGATTCTACCTCAAACTTTTATTTGTGAAAGTCATGAGTGACTTAGTGACAAAATAATACTTGGGCGGTCTTAGACTCAAGAGTAGTCTAAGGGGTGTGCTAGGAATGACATTGAGAATACTTGTAAGCCTGAAGTAGCAAGAAAGAATACTTGTTGTAATCAAGGTTGATTAGTAGAACCCTTTACTGGTTAGTAAAGCAGAACTGGATGTAGCCTAGGTTGAGTGAACCAGTATAAAATGAAGTATTTTTACTGTTCTTCGTTAGTTTATTAATAGTATTTCATTGTCCATCACTGTCACACCTTGCATACAAGGTTTTCCATTAATAGACAAGCTTTCAATCAATAGGACGACAATCCACCTCCATTACTGGACGAGGGCTTTACAAACTGTTATGTTGACATCTTCCATTTTTGAAAGGTTTTATATTTTAACTTACACTATTAAACCCCCTTCTTGTGTGATTTGTGCTATTTCAATGACATGGTTGCTGATTGTGGGTTTGTGGTGATTATTTTTTTCAACAGTTGAAAACCATCAAAATTTGCTTGATTAAAACATTTCACACATTTGGACAATTTTATGGGGGATTAAAAACTGTCAAAAATGGCATTCCCAACGTTTTTATCATATTAGTGAATTAAATATCTATGGCAACAACATAATTTCAACCCATAACAACCAAGCATTGAAAACTAGATCTGAAAACATTTACCTAAAAAATCCTAATTAACTTTATTTTGAATCCACACAACCACTTCTCAAGAGCAACACCAACGATAAGAAAGAAAATTCTCAACACCAGATTTTGACAAGATCCACGAATCCATATCCATATCCAGATCCATAATGAAGAATCGTTTGTGCCATTGAGGAAAGTAAGATTGATCACCTCACAAGCATGAGTTAGGAGACATCAAGTGAGTGAGGAGGCAATGTCTTTCACATGGTAGTGGCGTCGATCGCCTTCCAGGGTCTGTTAATCAAATTCTGACAAAACCCACATCAGGGAGGAGTGGTAAAAAGAAGGAATTAGGGCTTTGTGGCAGAGCATGACTGTGGTTCAAGAGATAAAGCGGTGGAGGCTAGCAGTGTTGACTGAAATCAGGTTATTTGGGATGTTTAATTGTCGATGCCTATGAAACTTTTTCAAGGACATAGATCTTTGCATTGTCATTTTATCTACGTCATGAAATGTTAGAATTAAAGTGGATTTTTTCTTTCCAAATCAATATTAACGATATTAGACTGTATTGCCTTGATTGGCAGGTGTAGTGACTTAGCAACCTAATGCTCCAATTTTGCTTTTCGAATCAACGTTGACAATATTTAGAGTTAGAAACTTAGTTTCACCTTTTTCAAAAACACACAAAGGCATTATATGTGTCTGAACAATACAACTGTTGACAAGAAGTCTCTTCAAATACTTAACCACTCGGATTCGATAGAAGATGATAATTTGTCTATTTTTCCTTTAAGACTAAGTTAATACTTGGCTAAAGAGAAAATTCAAATCCCTCTCAGACTCAACTACTATCACTGTCAAACCAGAGCAAATATTACTCGGACTCAAGTGAAAGATAGAAATGTCAGGGTTAAGGACTTAAAGATTATTTTTGAAGCTCCTACAACTAACTTCGGAGCTTAGGGGCATGTGTACTACTCAGATTCGGCAAGCCTTCGTACTCGATGGTTGACCGAGTAGTCTACTCAGGTTCTAGATAATCTGACAAATCTAATTAAGGTAAAAAAGAGAAACTTTATCTTCTACTAGAAAGATAAAGATATCCCCAAATATCAAAAGTTATCCATTATCAAAGGAAAGATAAGATAAAATCATATTTTTTCCTATTTATATTATCTTACGAGAGAAATTGAGATTTTATCACCCAATTTCACCTCTATAAAAGGAGATCATCAAGGTTAAGGTAAACTGACTCTAATCCAACCTATATTATGATACCTACTCCTACACCTAAGTCACTAACTTGAGCGTTAGAGTATCTTCGTAGGTATACCCCACTACCGTACAATGGAAAGCACTTTAGAGAAACACCACTTTAAGTAAGTAGATTCTACCAAATCTGATAAGAATATTTTCCTAAAGTCATGGCATTTGATTACTACTCTTCACCACTCATTCATCCATGTCTACACATATTATTGTTGGTCAACAAGTTAACTAGGTCATAAATGAGTAATATTACATAGTAGTATTAAATTGAATTTGCGTGTACATATGCATTGTCTATGTGCATTTATAAATAATGCATGTGAAATTATTAGAAAATTATTCTATGTAATGTCCTGCAGATAGTTGGCATCTTGTTTATGTTTGGACTACTACATAAAAGGACTTTAACATTAATTCTGGAGGAGTTTCAATATCAGTTTAGAACCTAGTTTAACTTTTTTAAAGATAATTCTATTCAAAAACCAATAGTAAATTAAATATAGACATCTTTTGTAGTAGAAATTTAAACCTTTTTTTTACATATAAATGCTTATATCATTTCATTAATAAGTAAAATATTATGAACAATAATTATTGTATTATTAATCTATTATTAACTACAATCAAGGATGGATTAGAAGTGTAGGGTTAATTTTTTTACATAATTATTTAAATATTTAATTTCTAATAAATAATAATTTAATAAATAATAAATTTAACAAACATATTTGTTATTAATTTTATGTATAAAATTACAACTATGATTCACTACTAGAAAAAATTAAGTAAGTATTAACTCAAAATCTATTTTGCTTATTACATTTTCTTTTTAATTTTAATTTTTCTTTTTATCATATATATATATATATATATATATATATAAGTTCTTAAAAGTTCTATATCAGAGTAAGAAAGACAATAAGCAGTATTGGCTCGATAGATTACAAAATGTTCTTTAACTTCATAAATAACACAATTATGAATATAACTAGGTTTATAAACAAAAGTATAATATATTTTGATCATAATTTCAGAAAACTTACTTAAATTATTGTTGTAGAAGAACCAGAACACAAACGAAGATGAGAAAGTAGCTGAAAGTTAGAGAAAGTTTTAGATTTGAAAATAGCTCGTGCCTTCTTCATTGAAACTTCATATATTTATATTACAAAGTAAGGATTCCTGGTCCTAAAGGATAGGATTACATATTCTAAAGGATAAGATTACACAATCTATTTGGCCATATAAAATTTTTTACAAGTGGCCTTACCTTATCTACAAAATCTTACAATAGTAAAAACACTCCTAGTAGAAATATCTGTCAACAGTTTTGTTGTTTTATTGCCGACACTTATTATTGGTTATCTTGTCTTGTCATCTTTTAGTCGGATAAATCTTCTCTGTTGAAATAATCCAACATTTCCTTATTTTTTAGATAAGGATTGAATTCAGTACTACTTCCTTCATCTTTTAATTTTAATGACTTATTGCTGGAAGGTCCTCCCTAAGTCTTCATCTTTATCAGTCTTTCTTGGAATTCTTCTTGAGAGAAGTTGTTGTAGCGAGTTCTGCCATTATTTGTTTCTTTTCAGTCAAAAATAAAGTTTCTTTATCTATCTGAAACTCTTCTTGAGGTCTTGAGATTTTATTTGCTCTTGCCAATTAATAATCTTCTCTCTATTAACCAAGTTAACATCAAATTTTTTCCACCATTTGACTTTAACTTGTCTTGATAATAAACAAATATTAGTAACTTCATCTAGTCTTGAGAAGGTATATGTCCACGTCATTATCCATGTAATTCCTTGCGAAGCTATAAACGATATGAACTGATATCCTTGCACAAAGGTAGTCTGCTCTTTAAAAAACATATAAACATTCTCTATTTCTTGTGGGAAGAGACTCCTGGTTGGATCGAAATCCCAAAACCATTTGATGAACCATTTGGGAAATTTTAATGAAATTCCTCTTTTAAACCAAATAAACCATGAATGTTTATCAGGTTTAAAATATACCATCTTGTGCCAAGCATCCATATAATCATAATAATTATACTCTTGAGGATTAAAGATTCTTTAAAACTTCTTAGAGACAAACAAGGGTTGTCCCCAGTCTTGTTGTGATAAAATATTTATGATTTTGGAAAATTGTATCACTCCTTCTTTATCCTTGTTATGCTTTATTTCTATAGAATCAATATCAACTAAGATAAACTCATAAAAGGTTCTATCTTTAAGATCATGGGTAACAGGATATTGGATATTTTCAGGGAAGAGTTTATTGGCTATTTCAACAGGATTTATCTTCTTTGTCTATGTAATCAGGATCATTTTCTGTATCGATTTTGAAAGTAGAAGGGATAGGTGAAGAGGGATATCATTTTTGGAAATCTCTGGGTCCTACTAAAGTATTGAAATATTGGAGAGGCTGATATTTATTAGTAACTATTAAGGGTCTAGGTATTGTTCCTATTGGTGGTAATGGTCTTGAAGACTGGGTTAAAGGACTGTTTTTAACTATTTCTGTTAGGGTAGTATTTGGTCTAATGGTAGTATGTGTATATGGCTTAATATTAGGACTAATCTCCATTCTGGAAGTACCAGTAGGGGGCGGAGCCCGTATTGACTGCTTCTCTTTATTTGTTCCCAGTGGGGGACCATATTGATCTTTATCCATTTTGATTTTTGAACTCTCAACTTTCTTACTCATGTTAAGCCCTGTAAGAATTCTCTGGTTAAAAAATTGGGTAAATAATTTGTTTCTCCTTTTATATGCTCAATTTCAAAATCAAAACATGATAATAAAGCTTGCCATCTAGTAAAAATATGTTTAGAAACTAAATTTTTAACATCTTTTTGTAAAATAGAAGGTGCTGCTTTACAATCAGTTCTTATCAAAAACTTTTTATTAAATAAATCATCTTGAAATTTTTGTAAACATAATACGATTGAAATTATCTCTTTTTTCACAGTGGAATATTTCTGTTGGGCTGGATCCCAAATACCCGAATGATACTTGACAATTTGTTCTGGTGACTCCTTAACTATTTTCTGCTTAAGAATTCCCCCATATCCTATATCTGACGCATCTGTTTCTACTATAAGAAAAGCATCTGGATCTGGAATTCCTAAACAAGGAGGTTTCTTAGCTATCTTTTTTATTTCTTTTACAGTCCTAGTCATTTCTTCCAACCATACTGGGGGAGCTTTCTTTAACCGTTCATATAAAGGTGCACAAATTATTCTAATATTGGGAATAAAATCGGCTATATAATTTATACATCCTAAAAATCTTTGTAGTTGAGTTTTATCTTTTATCTCATCAGGAAATTTTTAGTAAATTCTATTGATTCTTGAATCGGAGTTATGGTTCCTTGGTATATCTCATATCCCAAAAATCTAATTTTTGTTTCAAATATTTTTATTTTTGTTTCAAAAACTACTAGACCATTTTCTTTTATTATATCAATAAATTTTTCTAAATGTTCTATATGTTGATTTATTGTTTTGGAAAATACTAATATATCATCTAGATATACTATAGTGAAATCTGAATGTCTATAAAATATATCATTCATTATATTTTGATATTCACGAGGTGCATTTTTTAATCCTTGAGGCATTACATTCATAATGTCCAAAAGGAACTACAAAGGCGGTTTTATACTTGTCTTCCTCCCTTACCGAAATTTGATAGTACCCTGACTTCATATCAAATTTAGAAAAGATAGATGAATTATTTAATCTTTTTATTAAATCATTCTTATTAGGTAATGGATATCTAATCCATTTTAATACTTTATTAAGAGGTTTATAATTAATTACTAGTCTTGGAGTGCCTCTCTCTACCTCAGAGGCTTTCATAACATAAAATCCTGTACAACTCCAAGGAGATTTTGATGGTCTAATTAATCCTTTATCAAGATATTCATTAATCTCTTTTTTACAATATTCTAAATATTGTTGATTCATTTGTATAGGCCTGGCTTTAGTTGTAATATTTTTTTCATTAAAATTGTCAATGTAAGGTAAACTTATTTCATTTTTTTTTTTTGTTCCAAAAGGCTATGGGATTTGTTTCACAAATTTCTTTCTTTATTTTTTCTTCTAATCTGGATATTTTCTCCTTTATGTTAGAATTTTTTAATTGTTCCTCTATTCTCTTAAATTGTATTTCTTTATTTAAAAAATTAATATGTTTTATCTTTTTATCTACTATACTAGTTGAAGATTCTTTTAATAGATTTAATTCTCTACTTTTTGGAGGTTTTATAAATTCAAATATTATTTGTTGTCCCAAAAATTCTGTCTTTAATCCTATTTCCGTTACTTGAAAGGGATATAATAATGTTAAAAAAGGTGTTCCAAGTATTAGTTCACAATTCATATTCATTTATTAATACAAATGAAGTATTATAACAAATTTTATTTTTATAAATTTTTACATCTGATATTTTATATTGAATGTTCATTTTTGTACCATTAGCACTGAAAATCCTTTCTTTAGATTTTTCGTAATATTTAGTAGGTATTAGTCCTTCTTGTATATAATTTACATCTGCTCCAGAATCTATTAAAGTTATAAATTCAAATCTTTCTTCTTTTATTACTAATGTTATCGGACAATGCCATTTATGAGTGGTTATTAAACTTAATATATTAAGATAAGTATTTTCTGATCTTTTATAAACTATTTCTGAATTATCCTCTTATCTTTTTAGAATTTCTTTACCTTCTAATTCTAATAACCTATAT
>PYAF01003968.1:74468-101557 GCA_007407185.1 Glycine tomentella
TCAAAGAAATATACATTAATTTCATTTTCTTCCATATAATTATAATATTCTTGTCTAAATTTTTCTGTTTCTTCCTTATTATATGTAGAAAAATACCATTTTCTATAATCTTTATTATAATCTTCCATAAAATCTTTCCTAATCCATTCTTTATCTATTTGAAAAGTAGTTTCTCTACATAAAGTATTTAATACTTGTGATCTAGTAGGAGTATATTGTGGTAATACCTCTGTTCCTTGATAAATAGGCACAGAGACCTTCATATTACTATTATCCAATCTAACTAACAGAATATCTTGAAGGTTGTCCTTTATATATCATTTGTGGCTCATTTATTTTTAATGATGTTGGTCTGTTCATTTTTAATCTAATATTAGGACCTTCTTGAATTATTTCTCTAACTTGAGTATTATATATTCTAGGTTCTGGCATGACATCTTCTATTAACCATTCTTCTGGTATTTTATTTATTATCTTTTCATGTCTTAGTTTTGTAGGTACTTGTACCGCAGACTTTTTAAGATTGACTTCTATTAATATTGTTTCATCTTTAGGTGATGATCTTAAAGCTCTAAAATTATAGTCTATTTTAGTTACTTTATAATATATTCTGAAAATTATTTGTATTGCACCATAGACTTCTTGTATATTATTTCATCTGGTAATTTAACATGTAATTTCATAGCTTTTCCAGTAAATTCATTATTTAAATTCTTGGCAAAATTAGGGAAACAGTTAAAAAAAGTTGGGCCATCATGTAAATTACTTTCTAATATTGCAATTATTGAATCATTAAATTTTTTAAGTCTAGTATCTCTTAGTAATAATAATATTGGACTATTTACTCCTAATATATAATTAGGTTTTGCTGCTACCTGTGTTAGTCCTAAATGAATAAAATTATATCCTTTTATTATATGTTCATCTAGTACATATTGTTTTAAAAGATTTATAATTTTGTTATGATATGTTCCTGGGCAACTATATTCTAAAACATGTATTTCATCTTTAATATTAGAAAAAATACTTTGTTGTTTATAAACTTCATTTTTCTTTATTATAGGTATTGACCAATTATCTAAGGATTTCTCTATTTCTGCTATTTGTATTTCACTCTCTTTATTAACTCCTGATGTTAAAGTATTGTCGTGAGTAGTTCTTATTGCTATCTGTTTATTAATCTTAATGATTTAATAAAGAAAGACAAAACAAATAGAGAAAAAATCAAGCCGATAGACATGAAAGAAATTTACAATAGATTTAGAGAATCTAAACCTCAAATAACCATAAAAGATTTACAAGAAGAAATAACAATCCTCAAAAATGAAATAAAAGAATTAAAACAAAATGATATAGCATTAGAATATAATATATATATATATATATATATATATATACCTTTTTGTTGGGAAGGCCAAATACAATGTATATATTAAATAATCGACATTCTCGCCAACCCCCTCGACAACTACGAGCCCTTAATCACTTCCCTAATTCCCAAAGGCTATTCCCCTTCGACAATCGAAGAAACCATCGGCATCTCTGGCATCGAGCAAAACCGCCTCATTGTCAGCCCACTCCAAGGCCGACCCCGACCTCCTCGTCGCCTTTGAGATCGACGACATCGGGCTCCTTTACGAGATCCATCTCCTCAACCTCGTAGCGCGTCGTCACCATGCACTTCCTCATCGAGAATCATTACGATGGGAGGGCCGCGTAGGAGCTTCCACATTCCATGAAGGATTTCCTGAGCCGACGTCAGGACAAAGGATTGGGGAATGGTGAAGAGGGGGATACGGTGGATGCAGGGGGTGTTGTGCATGTTCCGGTGGTGAAGCTGAGGATTTGAGAGGTGGCAAAGGCGAGTTTAGTGGTGGTGTTGTCGGTCTCCACAGCGGAGCAGAAAGATTTTGCCAGTCTCCGTGACGGAGGAGAGACGAACAACAAAGTGTGAGAGAGAGAGAGAGAGCAGTTGGACGGAGAAGTGGAGGTTAGGATAAACCAACAACTAATATCCACAAACATCTTTTAACTTTTAAATTGTATTTTTAAAACAAAAATCGCGAACTCACAACCACCTGAAACAGAAACATCTGATATCCAGAATTTTTTCATATATACATAATCCTAACAAGGGAGGCCAAGGCCCCTGTTCCATCTTGAATCCATCCCCCACTACAATAGCTTAAGTATTTGGCAAATTTAAATAAATAATATAAAAAAAATAAAAATTTAAGAAAATGGGGCAGTTTTCAAACAATTTAAGAAAATGGGGTTGTCCAACACGCCTAAAATAGGAGTGTTTAAACACGCCCAATTTAGCCGTGTTTAAACACGCCTATTTTAGGCGTGTTGCAGTCCCTTGGTTTCTATAAAAGCTGGCCCTTGATAGCCTGTATATGCATTGGTTCCAAGTAGTGATTTTTTGTTGGATTCATTGCTTGTGGTTTGGTTCTAGTTTAAGCGTTTTCCAAATATGAGTTCAGGTAGTCAGAGTGTTGATGTTATGTTATTTTTTAATGGAAGAAAAGTCAGAGGGCGACATGGTGTTATTTTTGAAGGGAACAATAGGTCGACACGTATCAATCGAAGATCAACGCTTAGTGAATTACATGAGAAGATACGCAGGAAATTAGGTTTAAACAACAACCAACGTATCAGTTTGGTGATGGCAAGATTATAGCAACACGATCATTACACGGGGAGCGAACTGCTGGATGATGAAGACGTAGAAATTGTAGTCGACCGATTTTTGAAGCAGTCAAGGAATGAAATGTTAGAATTGTACGTGGATTACGTCGCAGTGGAGGATGATGTTTTACCCTTAGCCATGAGGTCAGCGGCTTTTGCTTCTGCAAATAATGAAGCATCATATACTGCTCCAGCTGGAAACGTGTCTGAGGAAACTGAACATAACCCAACTTGGGTTATGGACGAGGATGATGAGGACGATAATGATGAAGATATCGCGATGGAAGATCGTCTTCTTGAGGAGGATGCTAGTGCGTGCGAAAATGACGAGGATGCTGACGTGCATGCGATTTAATTTGAAGAAGACACTTGTGTGGGGTCGTCTCAAAGGCGTCATCATGCGAACTTGGATCTAATCAAGTAGAAGAACCTGTTGAATGTATGTTAGACTGCTTTAATCAATGAAACTGTAGTGATATATGTTTTATGGTTTATGGTTATATGTTTTATGGTTTAGGGTTTATGTTGCTTATAATAATTGTTTAGGGTATTGGGTTTGGTTTCTGGTTTAGGGGTTACGGCGTATGCTGGATGGTTAAGGTTTTATGTTCTGTGGTGTTGTGTCAATGCTGCTTAGGTTGAGATTAGGGGTTTATGGTGTTAAGAAAATGGTTTAGTGTTTACGGTTTAAGGTTAGGGTTTAGGGATTAGGGAGTATACAGTTTGGTTTAGGTTTATGATTTAGTGATGATGTTGGTAACCAATATTCTGGGCTACTTACAACACAATGATCATGCATGTCTCCCTCCTTACTTGGATTTGATTGGTTCCACAACGATAGTACCTAGACGAAGTAACATTAGGCTGATGGCAGGCACATAGTGAGGTCAGGAGGCCGAAATTGCATCCATTACTGGTTGATTGCATCCATTATTGGCTGACTTTAACTTATCCAAGGATTGTCATTGTAATATGCTAGCATAGCAAGAGAGTGTTACTCCATTCCAAATTTCTTTAACCCCACAACAGAGTAATTCCAACAAACATTCATATCCTCCAATTGTTATAGTTGCTTGTCCCAAGGAAACAGAAACATGTTGTTATTTGAATATTGTTTAGTGTACACAACGAAGTGTTTGTGTGTTTGGATAATGTGTACTGTTTGGATAATGGGTTTAGGGTTGCCTTTGATTATTTTGGCTGCATGATCGTACATACATATTCATTTTGAATATGTTTTTATTGTATTGGGATACACAATTTGAAAATTCTTTAATCGGGGTTTTATACTTGCCTTCCTGATATACATGTATTTTATTTGGCATATATGTATAGCTGCTGAGGTCGTTCCTTTTTGGCATGGAATTCCACATTACACGTATATTGATTGGAGTCATCCATGCGACGAAGAAGAATCATTTACAGGTTCTACTTTGGGTTCGGGTTCAGGTTTAGGTTCAGTGCAAGGTCCTTGGCAACTAGGGGATGACTTGTTTGTTAAACAGGAATTTCCATCGAAAATGGAGGCCCAAATTGCAATTAAACGGAACCTCATGAAGGAGCATCAAGAAGCAACTGTGGTTGAGAGCAAGCCTACCAAGTTTACGATGAAGTGTGTTCAACACAAAGATGGTTGCCCTTAGAGGGTTAGGGTAATCAAACCAACGTACGGTGAGAAGTGGGTGGTTTCAAGATGGGGCGGCAATCACAATTGTCTGAATGATCATATTTCACAGGGTCACAAACAACTTGACGTTGATGTTATTGCTTCACTTATGGTAGGTATGTTTCTATGAAATTTTGTTAATATGAACAATATTGTTTTTAGAGGTATGTTGATAATGTCAATGTTACCATTTGATTCTTAGGAATGGTCAGGGAGGAACCATCTGTATCAATTGCATTGGTTCAGGAGAGGATCACCAATACCTATGGCTTTAAAGTTTCATATGGCAAGACCTGGTCTGCGAAGCAGAAAGCAATGGCAATGATTTATGGGGATTGGGAAGAGTCTTATGCATTTTTGCCGAGATGGTGTGACTACATGCTTCGTTTCTCACAGGTTCTTTTTATGATATTCAAACAAATGCTTATTTTGTGGCAAATCGACTGGTACGGGGAAAACGTGTGTTTCAGCGCATGTTTTGGACTTTTAGGCAGTGTTGCGAGGCTTTTAACTTTTGCAAACCAATCATCCAAATTGATGGGACTCATTTATATTGGAAGTATAAAGGTAAATTGTTGATTGCCATGACCCAGGACGGAAATAATGAGTGTCTGCCATTGGCATTTGCCATTGTTGAGGGGGAGACGCTGGAAGCTTAGGAATACTTCCTTGCTAACATTCGCCTCCACGTAACCCAAATGCAAAATATATGTCTCATTTCAGATCGGCACCGGAGCATCATATCTGCTGTGGAGAATCATGCCGACTGGCAACCACCTCATGCACATCACGTGTTTTGCCTTCGTCATATTGCCAGTAATTTTAATACAAGGTTCAAGAGTGCAAGATTGAAGAAGGCCCTGATGGCTTTAGGCATGTTAACATGTATTTCAAGTACGTTAATTTGAGAGGAATATGTAAACAGGAATCTGTTAAATGTTATTATTATTCTGCAGGTTATACTCCCAGTGTGGTTGATTTTGACGCCTTGTTTGAACGGTTTCGTGATACCAGTCCCGAGGTTGCAGAATGGATTGATGCCATCCCTAAGAAAAGTGGACACGTGCATATGATGTAGAGGGGAGAAGATATGGCCACATGACAACAAATTTGTCAGAATCAGTCAATAGGGTGTTCAAGGGAGCAAGGAACATGCCTATCACCGCTCTTGTGAAGCCCACGTATACCCGATTGGTTGAGTATTTTGTATGCAGAGGACAGGCGACCGTTGCACAGCTTCAACATTCACAGCGACATTGCAAAAATGTGGTTGATGCCATGAGGCATAACCAGACCGTTGCTACAGGCCACCATGTAAGCACATATAATCTTGAGCAAACGGTATTTCAGGTGGAAGAAGGTTGGGATAGGATATATTATGTCAACCTTGCTGAGCGTTATTGTCAATGTGGCAAGTTTAAGGCGTTCAAATACCCATGTAGTCACGCCGCAGCTGCTGCTTTACATGTTCGTCAAAATCCTTATCAGTTTGTGGATGATGTCTTCCTGGTAAACAACTTGGTTCAGGCCTATTCATTGCCATGGCAGCCAATCGGTAATGAACGTGCTATTCCACCAAGTGAAGATCCAGTTGTCATACCTGACGGGGAGATGTTGCGTGCAAAGGGTCGTCCAAGGTCCACTAGACTATGTAATGAGATGGACGAAGTGGAAACAATTCCAAGACGCGGCAGATGCAGAATTTGCAAGCAGGTTGGACATAATCAGAGGAATTGTCCTACTCGTGGTGGTGCTTCATGAATTTGAAATTATGTGTTTTTAATTAATGTCATGCTAATGTATTTTATTTAGAAAGACATGTGTAACTCTTTTATTTCGTTATGAGACATGATATTACCTAAAACCTAATTTTATACCATTTCTGTTTCCGTACATGTAGACTGAAAGACTATACCATAAACAGTAACCCTAATTTAATAAGTCAACCTTTGATCGCTAATGAACAACATTAAAAACAGGTGTCCGGTCCACGAACATGCCATGAATGAACACGCCTGAATAGTGCGTGACCTAACACCCCTCAATAAGGCGTGAATTAACACGCCTAAAATAGGACAAGACATAACACCCCTTGAAACGGCGTGTTATGTCACGCTGAAATACGAAGTGACTTAACACCCCTAAACTGGGCGTGACTTAACACGCCCAACAAATAGGACGTGACTTAACACGCCTTCAAACGGCGTATTACATCACACCGAAATAGGGCGTCAGTGACCTTTATTTAAGGCAAACACTCCCACTCCTAGACCACATGCCTCCGGATTCGAAATTGAATCTGAATAGTATGGCTTTCATAGGAGAAACCAGCAGTCAGAATATTCGTAATTCAACATTAGCATTCATTTATCCGAATGGATTAGTGAAATACAACGAAACATGCATTTCTTTTGAATGCCCATCTCTGAAACCAATGCGAGTGCCTAATGCCTGTTCGTTGCAGACACTCAAGAGCAGGATGCACGACACCCTGGAACTTCATACTGACCACTGTGTTGACGAAATCTATTACCGACAACCATCCATACATGCAGGTCAGAAATTTTTCTTTCATTCTTTAAAACTCACTACTGATGACGATGTTTGCACAATGTTAACGTGCAACAACCAGATGTCAAGTGCTGGCCCCATAGAAATATTATGCACCATCAACAGAACACCCGACGGTATACTGAACCTACTTCAGTCCACCATCGTCCCTACACATGATGCAATGCTATATTACAACGGCAACTGGCACACACCACGACAAGGCAATTTTGTGGGTTATTCCTTCACTGGAACAAACCCCATAAGGTTTGAAATTCCTTCGGGATGCAACATTGAAACACTAAAGTAAGTCATAAAGCAAGTTGCACCTGTTGGGGTTCTCCCTAATGGCATTCAAAACTCACAGTTAGTAAGTAAATTGTTTTTCCGACAGCCCCGCAATGTAAAATACTCAAACCACACAATCGAATATCACATCATAGAGTTGACAAGCGATGAAGACGTGTTTAAGATGTTAGCCGAATCACACTACTGGAAACGTTATGGTCCAATAGAGGTTTTAGCGATTTTTACGAAACCAGTTACCTAAGTAGTGCTTATCAACTTTCATTGCATTCAATTGTCGTTGTAATTTAAAATGTCAGTTACGTTATGTCATGTTATGTTATGCAGTAATGTTATTTGCCGATTGGATTGTTGCCTATGATATCAAGTCATGTTTTTCAAAACGTTATTGATTAAACAAATTTAAAAACAAAAGTAAATAAAAACATTAAAAGTATTACAAACTGAATTAAAAAACCACAAATGGCCTACTCAGGCAGATGGCGGTGGCCACTGATAATGACGGGCCATACGATCAGGTAGCTTTCGTCGACGGGGTAACGGGGAAGGGTCTAGCTCAGTAGGGTCAGGCTGAGGATGCTCTGGCTGGGACAGGTATGTCTGGGAAGGGCCTTCCGCATACGGGTCTACATATGATGCTGAACATGGAGTGCCCTGCTGTGGATATGACGGCTGCGGAAGGTAATCATCTATGGTGGTGCGAAACGGTACACCTACTAGCCAACAACCTTCAGCAGAATAATCAAACGTGTCGAGTAGGTCGTCAATGTTGGGACCTTGCCAACGATCATGAATTGCTGAACCACTTGTCCCAATATCCGCTGATGCCATCGCCATTGCCGTAGCCACATATACAGGTTGCGAGCCGGGATGTGCAGGCATGTCAGTCTGTGAACTGGTGCCCCCGTACCCCATGTCACCCGGCTGCTGAGACTCATAATATATGGGCTGGCTGCCATATGTCGATCCTACATGTGGAGGCCTAAAATAACCAGAAGTACGAGGCTTGACAGCAACAATGGGCTCTGAAATAGGATGCATCGGTTGCCATCTACGCTCCAGCCCATGCCCCTCCCGTCTTCTACGGCCAACGGCAACAGACACTTGTGGCTCATCCTGAAGCTGGGTGTTTGGTGCATGTGGCCCTACCTCCTCCAGGCGACAACTCTCTTTGAATATAGAGAGTATACGTCCAACTTCCTGCTGCACCCACTCGCGACTGTAACCCGGCCACTGATCATGACTAAGGGCGAAATACAACATCTCCAGACCATCAATCTATAAATTAAGAAACAGAGATTAGTTTCATTCATGTGTTGTATCATAATAAACATAAATTGCAAATGATAAACTGAAACAAAACTTACCCCACGACCAGTCTTCGTAGCCATCTTAGATATGTGCCGCTTCCCATTTTCCCTATACTAAACCATGTACTCATGGTTTGGCGACATCAAGCCCTGAACTAGAGGGGGAAGCTCGATGTGCTGGTCCCGAACCTCCCACCGTCTAATAAACGGTCTAAGCTTACGGACCCAATTGTCTTCGCGTTTACCACGCAAAGAAAGGTCATGCACACCCCTAAGCTTCCTTGGCCTACGTGGGATTGGATGATCTCTCCCGAATTGGCGCATGCATCTGTCAGGCTGGGAATACTCGACGGTGTGGAAGCAAATAACAGGAGTAGTTGCCATCCACAACAGTCGCTCCTGCTCAGAAGCACCAAGAAAGTCGTAATGCATATATGGTTGCCAAACCACCTGCCCAGACATAATAATCACACAATCAAATAAAGACATGGACCAAATAAGCACAGTAATTAACACTTACAAATAACTAAACGTACCTCATCCCGGCTGAGAGATTCCAATCTCATCCTATACCAAAGAAGCTCATGTGCTCGAAACCGGCCTAAAGCGTTAAACCTTAATTCAAAATAATTGCCATTAGAATAATATAAGACTGCATTACACAAATTGTTTATAAAAACCAAATATCGTAAAACATACCGGTGTCCAAAATGCCAATCCGGGTGAGTGGCAAGCGGAATGGCTGGAGCAATGGGGGGGAACCTGAGCCACGCCCAAGCCTGAAGCAGCATGTGACACCCACTAATGTCGCTTCTGTTTGGATCTGTGCACTCGCACATTTGTCTAAACAAATGTGCAAGGACCGCAGATCCCCAGCTATATGATCCAATGTCATCGAAGTCCCCAGCAAGCAATGGGACGTAATGGGCCGCGACCATGCTCCCCCAGATCTGTCGCACAGCAGCCATGATCCAATAAGACGTGCAATGTAGGCCTTAGTAAATCGCGACACATCGACCAAATCGTTATGAACCTCACTCTAATGCGCAAAGTGTCTGTCAAAGAAAGACAGTCGCAAATATCCGCCTTTAAGCTCCATGTCTGCATCAGGTTCATGACCGAATACATCCTCGGTGACGGTCTCCCAATCCGCGACCGTGACCCCTGTGACAACTTTGCCCTTCGTGGGCAACCCCAAAATACCCGCTACGTCTTCCAACGTGATCGTCATTTCGCCCTGCGTCATGTGGAAGGTATGGGTCTCTGGTCTCCACCGCTCAACCAAAGCACTAATCAGCGCAGGATCAATCTGAAAAAAAAAAAAACAAATCAATTTATATGCATTAAGGTTAGAAAATTGTGCTTTACTAAACTAGTTTCCAACATGCAAACCTGAATATGTCGCATGCGTGCGACATGTAGAAAGTCGGCACGTCCTAACATATCACCGACAATGTCAGGTATATCGTCGTACTGTGCCCCCCGGTCACTTTACCGCGTCGGGTCTTCAACAGGCGAGCTCTGTCCTCGTTCCACACAGCTTGTGAAACATGGGTCCGCTGAGTCCGCCTACGCAGAACACCCCAGTTATACGGCGTAGGGATGACATATGTCGTCGAATCCATGGGCTCACCCTCATGATCGGATCCAAAGCGCGAAGAATCACTCGAAGATGAGTCAGCCATGTAACAACTATCTTAATATAAATAAGAAAAAGTAAAGTTAAACTTAATTTTACTTTGGTTGATATCACATTACAAATAATTAGCATATAAAATTAATAAAAACTAATGTACATAACTATCAAATATTTTATTTTTCTCTCTAGATCTTTTCCACAAGACAAATGTACAAAAAATTAAAAATCTTCTATACTATTCCATCCAACAAACAGCGATTTGTGAAACACAAATCATGGAAGGGAGACAACACCCTCTTTGCAAAAGTGCCGCTCAGACACCTCAAATTTTAAATCTGATTTATGAGATGCAACATCAGCCCTCTGATATTCATAGTGCACTTTTATTAATACTAAAACAGTCCAAAAGCAAAAACCTTGACGTACATTGTTTCCACTTGTGCCAAGTCCATGTCATATACATAGAGAAGATGCAAAACAGAACAAGAAATGAAACGTGTGATCATGTCTTTCTCCCATTCACCTTCTTCATCAGCTCGTGCTCATAGTCCTCAGAGTAACCCTTTAATCCCCGCAAACTGCTCGCAACAACTTCGCAAGTGAATACAGCAAAGCATTTGTTACAACTGTGATCAGTGAGGACATTAGTCTTATTGTTGTCCTTCCAAAGCCCCCCAAAACCAAACCTTTCTCACCTACAAAAGATTCCACTATTCCCTTCAACACGAACATACAATGTCCTTGTGGCCATGGCTCTTGCGGAATCAAATCACACTACCCCTTAGCCCTAAACCGGTAAACCGAACCCCCTAAACCATAAACTATTAACCTAATCCAACTGTTTAACATTAACCCAAAGCCCTAAACATCTAAACTGAACCCCCTAAACCCCAATCGGTAATTAAACTAATCCAAAAGTTAATCAGTAACCCAAAACCCTAAACACATAAACCTTATCCCATTTAACCCTAAACCATTAACCTAATTCAACAATTAATCATTAACCCAAAGCCTTAAACCCACTAACCGAACCACTAAACCCTAAACCATTAACTTAATCCAACAATTAATCATTAACCCAAAGCCTTAAACCCCTTAACCCAACCACTAAACCCTAAACTGTTAACCTAATCCAACAGTTAATCATTAACCCAAACGCCTTAAACCCATTAACCCAACCACTAAACCCTAAACCGTTAACCTAATCCTACAGTTAATCATTAACCTAAAGCCTTAAACCCATTAACCCAACCACTAAACCCTAAACCCTAAACCCTAAATCCTATACCCAACCACTAAAACCTTACCATTAACCTAATCCTACAGTTAACCATTATCCCATAACCCTAATACATAAACCTTAAACCGTTACCCAAACCCGCTAACCATTAACCCTAAACCCCTAAAGCAAATCCCCTAACCGTAAACCATTAACCTAACCAACATCAACCCTAAACCCTAAACCCTAAACCCTAAACCATACACCCTAACAGATAAACACAAACACAATAAACCCTAAACCCTAAAGCCTAAACCATAACCCGTAACCCATAAACCGTTAATCCTAAACCCTTAACCCTAAACCCAACAATCATCAAAACCAAAACCTAACCATCATCTATAAACATATAATCTAAATTCCTAACACTAACATTAACAAATCTAATAATTTTTTTCATAATATCTATGAACTTAACAATTTTCTACTGACCTAACATATACGTCATTAACTAACATGTGCACCCTAGTAATTTTCTAAGAATATATAATGTACCGCGCTAACAATTCAATAATAAAAATAATCAATTATAAAATGCGCTTACTTGTTGACAGGGCTTCGCCGCAAAAACAATCTACCCAAACTCCTTAGTGCACCAAGCTACTTTTTCACCCAAGGTTGAAAAGTTACAAATGAGGTAAAAGTAAATTTTGGCTGATTATATAGGACCAAGGGACTGCAACACGCCTAAAATAGGCGTGTTTAAACACGCCTAAATTGAGCGTGTTTAAACACGCCTATTTTAGGCGTGTTGGACAGTCCCATTTTCTTAAATTGTTTGAAAACTATCCCATTTTCTTAAATTTTTATTTTTTTGTATTATTTATTTAAATTTGCCTAAGTATTTTAAATAACTTTTTAAAAAGTATTTATGGTCATGCATATAAGTTTTTAAAGGTTTAATTAAATAATATAGTTTCCACTAGTTTTCGTTTTAGGTTCAACGTATAACTTTTATTTTGGTTACATCAGTCATTTATTCAGTTTTAATTTTTCTTAAAATAGTTTAATGAAAATGAAACGTTATGCATGATGGATCAATCTTAAATAAAAAACATGATTCAATTCCTTAGTAAGTATAAATAATAATAGGAACAAAAACTTAAATAAATAAATGAAACATACAACAATTTCTACCATTATTATAAAGGATTAAATTCCAGATAAATGAAAATATACACAATAAAATTATGAGGAAAATGTTAAGGAATGGTTTTAAGAATATAAAAACAGGAAGATTTTATTGGAAAATTGATTTAAGAAAATATTACCTTTAATTTCTTGTTTTAAGATTCTTTTGTAGATTTGTCACAGCACCAGCCTTTTTCTGCACTGATCCAAATTTTAAAAGTAAATGTCTAGCTATTGTAACGATATCTTTTTTTCTTCTTCTTTTTGGTAATCAATATTGGTTTAAATATAAAGTATGTTTGTTAATTACTAAGATTTTGCAAGCTGGTTCTTATAAAGCTATTTAAATATAGTTGTAAAAATAATTTGAACATATGACTATAGTTATTTTTAAATGATTTTTTTTTTAGATCTTGCTAAAGTGTCCAAAACATTTTAAATAACACTTCAATCTAACAGTTAACTACATTGTACTATTATAGAACCATCAAATTGCACAAAAAGATCAAGAATAATAAATGACACTGACAAGGGTCATGATTAAATAGATACTCCACTAGGTAATGAAGGGAGATTGAATTGCATATTTTTGGTGTGGACAACAAAACCATGAGACCCACATGGATTTGACCAACCCAAACCAAATCTAGGGAAGACCTTGAGACTGTTTCATTTTGTTGGATAGCTGCAACAAACTAATATGATATCTTATGGACCGAAACCTTGTTTATTAATTTATTACATATACTATAAATAATAAAATTCTTATATAGTTAAAAGATATCATATATTACCAATATTACATGGATTTGAGTAGAATGAAGTAAGTAGGGTTGAAAATAAACTGAATCTAATTATGTACTCGAATATAGCTTGATGAGATTTATTTGATAATTATTTTATTAAATTTGATTTATAAATTAAATGAGTTGAATTTGAATTAAAAGTTGAGTCCAGTAAAAAATTAGTTAAATTTGGATTATGTATAATTTGATTTGATTGATTTATAGATAGATAAAATAATACGGAGAATTACAATAAAATAATACATATAGAAATACACTATATGTTTGGATCCATCCTGCGAAACAAACCCACCGGCTTCAACGCAGGAGGCTTGATGATGATCTCTACCGAACGACGTTAAAGCCACCAGAAGGTCAAAGGTGATCCTCAAATCCGGGGAGAATCGACTCACTAAAGCATTAAGACTTACAGCTCTTCCAATTAACTAAAGAGATATTGACGAAATTGCCATATATAAATCCTCAGATTTCGCACGTGAAAAATTGAAGTCATTGTTCCTTGTTTCTGCATATTTCATTTGGTAGACGTGGAGAGAGACAGTGGTGTTCCACATTTTTAATTTTTCCCAAACACATACAATTTTAACAAATACATAACCTTATGGATTTTTTTTTTTTTGGAACAGTGCCACTGTTTAAAAAATAAATTCCCTGAATGCCACGTTCACTTTATTATTTCCCAAAGTGTCACGTGACGTAATTTGTTGGCCCTGAAAGCAAAATAGGGAAGTTGAGGTGGCGTTATCCTGTTAGTTGAATGGGAAGGATAAGACACGTGGCAGTGACAATGTATTTCGTTGGGGGGCTACGAAATACGTGTCAACGTCAAAAAAGGACACGTGTCAAACATGGACGAATTCGCTAGAGGGTCCAGCGAATTACGTCCATGTGGTCCACTATAAAAACCTCCCCTCCCCCTCCTTCAGCCCTCCCTTGCTGTCACTTTCATTCCCTTCCCTCAATCTCACTCCTCTCCTTCAGCTCACTCCACTCCTCAGCTTCCTGGTTAGTTTTTTTTTTTTTTTACTATTTTTCTATTTTTCTTTTGGAATTTAGTATTTAGTATTTTAATTTTTGAATATATTTATTATTTATATAGTTTTAGTTTTTAAATAATATTTAGGTTTGAGATTTAAAACATTAGATTAGAGGATATTCAGTATTAATTTATAATTGTTAAGTTATAGGATATATGATAGACATATAGGAATATTAGATTGGTTTTTTCTTATATTGAAATACATAATTTAATGTATTTAATTTTATTTATTTTAGAATTTCATCTATTTAACTTAACATTATTATAGAATATTTATCCTAAAATCGGGCCTGTAGATTCATTTAGGATGTTATACGGTCATAATATATGTGTGTGAGCATTATATTTATTTAATTTGATGTAAATATTTTATTTCATAAATAAAATATATAGTAATACTATTAAAATTAATTATATATTATAGTTGATAAATATAATTTGAAACATATCAATTTATTTAAATATTTATAAAAAATGTTATATTAAAAAAATATAACCTTGATTGTGTTTAATTTTACTCATATACATACATACATACACACATATATATATATATATTAATTTTATTATTTCATCTTTTCTGAACGTAATGATTTAAAATAAATAATTTTTAGTATATAATTAAATTTAACTTAATACTTGTGTTTAATTTTTACTTATATATATATATATTATATTTATAATTTGATTATTTGAAATAAATTATTAAACTAATAATTGAAATTCAATACATAAATAGTAACTTTTAAATTAATATATTTTAAATAATATATATATATATATATATATATACACGCATATCATAAATAAACATATTATTTTACAATTTTGTTTTACAAAATTATTTAAAAAGTAATACACATAATATATGCATATGATAATTAAAAATATGATTTTACAATAAATATAATTTCAATAATTTGATTACCTTAATATTTAAATTTAACTAGCTTAGTAACTTTGTTTTGAGCATATACTAATTTCGATATAGAGTCATGGATCACGATGAAGATGTTCCATCAACCTCATCGCCTGAGTCTGCATTGAGCGTCATATATCCCAGTCCATCCATAGGGACTCTTCTTACACTACAGGAGAAACATATATCCACGTATGTGTGGAATTCCCAGGGTGATCCGACCATGCGGGATCGTGTACCTAATGTTAGGCATGCCACGACACACGATCATCTAGCTATACCTGAGGAGATCCACCCGTGGCTTAGACAGGCTGGTTTTTATCACGTTGGGTGTCTGCGCAATCACGAGGTAAGCATATTCATTCTTGTGTTAACTTATAATTTGTTGTTTTCATTGTATTCTAATGTATATGTAACTGTTGTGTAATATCTTTTTCAGATCGACCACCACCTTGTCTCAGCGCTTGTTGAGCAATGACGCCCAGAGACACGTACGTTCCATATGACGATGGGTGAGGTGACCATCACCCTGGAGGATGTACATCATCTATTGGAACTGCCAACCGATGGTGATGTTGTTTCAGGCCGTCACGGACGACATAACTTTCGGGCTATTATTGGTGACCTATTAGGGGTTGAGCAAGCTGTTGGTCCGAATTTGCACAACGATTTGTTGGGCCTTCACTATTTACGGAACCAGTTTGATGTTTATGCGGTCCATGCTGGCACAGAAGTTGGACGCCAGAGATACACTCGTGCCTTGATATTGCGCATCTTAGGCATATGTTGTTTGTTGACACCGCTTCGAGCTTTGTGCTCGCTCGGTACTTGTTATATCTGGATGATTTCCAGCGCACAGGCACATTCAATTGGGGCTTTGTGGTTCTTGCAGCCTTGTATAGGGAGTTGTGTAAGGCGACACGTGCAGGACATTGTGAGATGGGTGGATGTGCTTTGTTGTTGCAGTTGTGAGCTTGGACGTGATTCTCGACTATCTCTCCTAACCTTCCTAGGGTGGAAGATTAGGATGTCATAGAGGTCGAGATATATGCACACATGTATTGTTTTTTATATGTTATTATTCCATGGTTTGGTTGTATTCGGAGTATATGTTGGTAATGCAGTAATTTTGTTGTTGCAGGTTTAATGTATACGATACGCGACAAATCGTATATAAAAACTGGTGGATATAGGGGGAGCATCAAGAAGAATGAAGCTTTTGACTTAGAAGTGTTTTGAGCTTTTCACATGCCTTGAAGATTAAAATTCAAATCCAAGTGTATGAGAAGCAAATTTGTTAATCCTTGCATTTGCATACATATAATCATTTACATGCTTAAGTGTTCTTATCAAAGAATCAAAGCTATTTCGAAAAAGATCTAAATGGGTAAAGTTTTTGAAAAAATGTAATTTCACTGTTTTAATCGATTACCCATAAGATTAACCAATTATTTTGTTCATGTTTAAAACTGGAAAAGCTTTGATGAACAATTTAATCGATTACATCACGGATTAATCGATTATATGGCTTGTGTTTACAACTGGAACAACTTTAATGTACATATTAATCGATTACGCATTTCTTGTAATCAATTACATAGTATAATTCAAATATAATACATTTATGCTTTAATCGATTACCATTTATTGTAATCGATTACACAAGCTATCCTGAAAATCATGTTTTCACTAATTTAATCGATTACCATTATTTGTAATTGATCATATAGGCTATTTTGAAAAAGCTTGCCTCACTGCCTTAATCGATTACCAAATATTGTAATCGATTACACAAGAGGCTTCTGTTATAAAACTTCACTGCGTTAATCGATTATAGCTCAGTTTAATCAATTATCTTGTTCGTGGTGAAACCCAGAACTCAACCTTAAACACTTTAATCGATTAAGTGGTAATTTAATCGATTACATAGCTCATTTTAATCGATTATTGGGCACGTTTAATCGATTACAGGTTGTTACAAAACTTTGTTATAAATAGAAAGAAGGCCTGGCTTTAAACTTAACTTGAATACTTTGAAATTTCTAAATACACACAAGCCTTCACAAAGTTCTAAAGTGTTTGTCTGGGTTCACTTACTTCTTGTCCAACTCTTTAATCTTCATGGGTATTGAATGATTTCTTGGGCAAGATATTTCTAAAGAGTAAAGGAGAGCATGTTCTGAAAATCTGTTTCTGCATTCAACCTTGATTGGTAACTCATATGCATTCATATTCATTGGATCATCAGGTTGCTTCTCTCCTTAATCTTTGAGTTTAATTTCGTTTTTATAATTTCTGTTATTTGGTGCTATTGTAAAGGGTTTTTTGAAGCTTGTTCTAGAGTAGTGTTCTCTAAGGAAGAACAGAGTAATGTTCTCTTGTTTTTGAAGCTTGTTTGGGAGTCTAAAAGGGTTTTAGATTTCTATTCTTTATCTAGAATTGATAATTGATAAAGAGAGATTGTTGTAAAGATTGTAAGAACAGAATTTTATAATAGTAGAACTCTAATCTAGTGTTGATTAGAAGAAACTGGATGTAGTTTCTCTTGAGAAGTGAACCAGTATAAATTGTTTGTGTTGATTTTCTTATCTCTAACTCTTCAAGTAATCTTGTTCATTTGTTCTTGGTAGTTTTATCATTACTCAACAAGTTCTGTTTTGAGCTTTGATTTCTTGGGCTGAGCAATTTGATTGATTAAAAGTATTCTTGGTTTAAAAGTGATTAAGGTCCTTTAACTCTGATTTTATAACTAATTTTTTAAATGACCAAGCTTAAACCAATTCACCCCCCTCTTGGTTATTGTGGATATTCCTATTGTTTTCACAAACATTCACATATATCGGCATTATATTGATGTCATGGGCAGGAGAGACATACGTTGGAGGCCTTATGACCTTGTTGACATAGTCCATCCACTAGAGGTTGACATGGCTCAGAGATGGTTGGTTGTTTGTCCTCTTATTTGTTATGAGATTGTCGTCTACCAGCAGTCGAATCGAGTTCTACGTCAGTTTGGGTTTGACCAACTTTTCCAGAGGATCCTATTAATTGTAGTGGGTTGCTGACGATTAGTATTACAGGGAAGACAAACGTGGATGAAGTCAGCGACATGGTTTCTTCATTGCCCAATGGGCAGACAGAGATTCCCTTGTGTTGCAGGACCTTCAACCTATGCAGAGAGATTGGTACCTATCTGTGAACACTGAGTACATGCAATGGTATTACTCTGTTACCCGTCGCTGGATGACCCGCAAAGCCACGTTAAATGCACATGTGGTACGCATGTTACTTATAGTCATGCATTTTGCCTTTTCATTTACATTTGTTATTCACTAATAATACTTTATGTCCAAATGGATCAAGCCAAGACAATTGTCCACATGGATTCACATGAGGCACAGGGGGCATTCGACATGAGTTAGGTCTACCAGGAGGCGGTTTGACTTCTGGCCGCTTGCGATGATTTAGACAGACTAACAGATCCTGGAGATGCTGCACCCCCATTCGTGCGGTGTCAGACTGAGGCCCCTCCTCCAGTGGTTTGCAGTAATCGATGTGTGCGTCACAAGAAGTTACCCCTTCACCACTCAACTCTGCCAGTTGCGGACACACCTGTGATTGTACCGCCTCTTCCTCCACGTCCTACTGGGATGTTCTATGCACCAGGGTACCCTTCGGGCCTATCCCAGCAGTACTGGTGGCCACCACAGTATGTTCCTGGGTCACAGTACCCCCCTTGGGTTCTAGCAACGTCGATGTCGCAGCCTGGATTCCCATATTCATCATATCCCATGTATGCAGCTGGGCCCAGTTCAGCTGGGTTCCAGTTCACACCCGGATCAGACACATTTGCAGACTGCTATAGTCCCACTGCTCCAACGTCAGAACAGGATCCGGTTATGGCCACTCCTACGACACATTCGACTCACTTAATACGTGCTCCCAGTTTCAGAGAGTATTCGACGGATGAAATTTTGCGGCAATGGATGGGGGACATGAAGACAACGATGACCATGGTGATGATAACCCTGACCGCATCATTAGGCGAAATCTCGTTAGGGGAGCGCGGCTTCGATGTCATATGTCACCATACGAGCATAACATGAGCCGTTGTGGAGGATACCATGCAGACAATGGAGAGGATGACTGAATTTGTTTTTTTACATGTTACAAAGAACTATGATGAACTTTTATTATATTCTAATTTGATGTTTTACGCATGACTATAATGGACTATATCCACGTATTTTAATTTGATGTATTATGCAGGACAATGGACTCTACTTATTTTGGATTTAATTGTTTAATAATGAATGAAAACTGTAGTACATAACTATAAGCACATAGTACATCACTGGTCATGGCTGCATGAAGGGCAGTTCGCCTATTGTGACTGACAACCTTACAATAACCACATCTTGTACGAGTCGTCGACCCTTCCCGCAAATCCATCTCATCGCGTATGCGTGTACTCTTTGGCCTTCCTTTTTTACATCTCATCAACACATCTGGTATAACGATAGGTGGTGCAACTGGTGCTATAAAGTCCTCATTTCAAATTGGAAACCACTGCATTGAATACACTTGACATTGATATGTGACACTATATATAGGGTCTACATATTTTCTAGGATCGTGGTGTGTGGATCGACATGCTGCAATAACATGACTACACGGGAACCTGAAGGCAGTGAACTCACCACATTGACAATTTCGTTTCACCTAACGAGACCGACCATATCTTACCGCCCCTATGAGTTTGTATGTTGTACGTCTCTTGAACCTCAAATCTTGTCTTAAGTGTGTCATAACATGTGACATAGTGTGTTGTGGATTTATCAACCATCGTCATATATTTTTGACATGCTAATTTGGAGAAATGATTACCTCTCGCCATCTCTTCACGGGCCTCCTAACCATGTACGACAAAGTATGATACTAGTCGAGCGTATGTGAATCGCACAAGGGATGTAATAGGAAGGCTTCTGGCTCCTTTAAGTACCTTGTTAAAACACTCTGAAAGATTGGTTGTCATGTGACCAAACCTTCTTCCCAGTTCATCATAAGCTATACTCTACTTCTCCTTTGGGATTTTATCAATCCATGCAGCTATTTGAGGGCCTGATTCTTTAAATGTTTCTAATCCAACATCGAAATCTAAGGCGCAAGTTTGTATAAGCTGCATATACAAACACGAGGTAAAAATCAGGACATAAGATCAGTGGAGTAAGTGGATGTAATAACATTCCCGTATAGGCAGACATACCGAATTTCTTCAATTGTTTCTTCAACATGACATTGCTGAACTTGTGATTAAAATTACTCGTGCAAATGCTGAATGCAATAAATATGGTATGCCCTTGGTGGTTGTCATCCTAGTTCGACATTGTTCACCGCAACGAGTATGCCCGCATGCCGATCTGAAATAAGACAAATTCCTTCTTTCTGCGTAACGTGTATCCGAATTAATGCCAAAAACCATGACTAGTTGTCGATATTCTCACCGGAAACAACTGTAAATGCAATTGGAAGACATAATTGTTGTCGTCAACTGATGTTGCAATGAGCAATGTTTCCCAGTATTTCCCATACAAATGGGTTTCGTCGATGCTTATAACTGGTTTGCAATAATTGAAAGCATCACAACACTATTTAAATGTCCAAAACACTCTCTTGAACACCTTAGCACTTCCATTGAGTTGCCCATCAATAAAATGGTCATTCAAATCTAGTTTGTAGGCAAACCTAGGAGAAAAATTTAACATGTAACCCAACCACCTTGGCAGGAACGCATAGGACTCATCCCAATCCCCAAAAACCTTCACAATAGCCTTTTGTTTTGTCTTCCATGCCTTCTTGTATGATATATAAAATCCGACAATTGTTGCTATCCTTTCCTGAATTAACCCAATTTTAACACTGAGGTCCTCCCTAATCATTTCTGCATTTCGTCAAACAATAATACATTAATACATTTTTCAGCAAAATTTAGAGTTGAATTTAAGGTATTTTAAGTACCTAAGATCAACAAACATATGAAATTTGAGTCAAGCTGCTTGTGATCTTGAGAAAGATTATGACTGACACATATGTATTGGTTGTTCCATATGCCTACAACCCATTCAGTGCCTTTTTTTTTTGGTATGCCCTCATCCTCCATGGACAACCGTCATAATGATTTTCACAAACCATTATAAGTCTTTTCGTATCACTTTTTTCTTCTATGGTTGTGCGATGCACGGGCATACTGTATTGTTTTATTGCCAATTGAACATCCCGCTTGCTCTCAAACACTTGGTCCTTATATAGTTGTTGACCCATCTGCCAGTTAGGTATTGGCACTCCTTGCATGTCATCAGACTCCTGATCTGGGTATGCCCAATTAATATTCGTGTAATGACTTATGTCAGACCAAAATGGAATGTTGCCCTCTCCTATATAATGAGACATTCAACACATTGTTCTATTAAACCTGCAATAATTTTAACACTAGTGACTGACAAAACAATGTGCATCCATACCTGGAACCGGAGGCGGGTCTTGCATTTTGACAATTCCCGGAGAAGGAATTGGAAAAGCACGATCAAAATCATCATCTACGTCCGTATCCGATGAGTCACTGTCTGGAACAAGACCTTCGTCCACCTCGTCCTCAGAAGTGTCCATAGGCCAAGTTGGGTTGTGGGCCAACACCATTTCAATCTCCATTGCTTGACTTGGTGGTGGTGGGGGGGGCGATATATGCCTATCTTCAGAATCCATTTGTTGGGTTGGTTGGGAAAGTGGTGTTGGTGATGGGATACATCTCTGTCTTCGGGATTCAACAGCAGCTCTCTATTAATGTCAATGGAGCCAATGGGTTGGACATAATGTTGACTGCTTGATTGTCCATCACAGTTTAATTCTGCATACAATTCGATAAATCTGGAGTCTCCTCCTTTGGATGTGCATGCATCTGTAACTAACGCTACATCATCATCATCTATAATATCCACAACAACCCACTACATCGGGTTGCCCGATGCACATCTAACAGTCAATCGAGAGACATATTAATCGCATTATAATCTCAACTTCTTGTAAATCATTTTCATCATATCACAGTGGCTGCATCCTGGGAGCATACAAAACATTTTACTTTCTCCTTCAAAGACTTGACCATTAGGTCCAAAATATCTACTCCCATTATAATAAACAGTGGTGATTAAACCATTTCTACTACCACTCATTTTGCATAAATTAAACTCAAAAATAAGAGAGCATTTACGATAACGTGTTTGGAATTGAAAAATAAGGTAGCATTTACCAGAACATGTGTGCTGATTTCAAAATGGGGGGTTATATAGGACAAAATTCGTTGTGCCATCTAGCAAAATATGCCACCTATTTCGCTTTGCCCCCAACGATTTAATAGGGAGCTGCCACATGTCATGTGTCACGTAATTCGTTGGGCACCTCAGCGAAATAGCACAAGCTGACACGTGTCCTGCCCCAATTCTGCCTGGGCACTGACACACATAATTCGCTGGTCCCTGTAGCGAATTACGTGGCCAACAGGGCAATGCCACCTCAGCTTCCCTATTTCGCTTCCAGGGTCAGCGATTACATCACATGGCATTTTGGAAAATAATAAAGTGGGTGTGACATTCAGGGTATTTGTTTTTTTAACAGCGGCACAATGGCCACTGTTCCTTTTTTTTTTAAGTACTTGTGTAGGATTTTTTTTATATCTTAGAGGCACTTTTTTTTTTAAAATTATCAAGATGGATAAATTAAAAAAAATATACATAAATGGATAAGTCGTGCTCTTGAAAGTAGAAGTTGTGTTTTGAAAAATAAGTTTTATTTTTATTTTTAAATTTAAATTAAAGATGTTGTGTTTGATATACTTAATTATTTTGTAAATGTCACACATGATTAAGGCAAAAGTATTTTAGAGGGGTTTTTTCTAAAAAAAAAATTACCCAAACTTTCTTTGAGATTTTGTAAAATTACATAAATCTCTCCTATTTTTTAATTAATATTTACATTAACATCCTTTTAGAGGATTATGATATTATGTTTTTCAACCAATTAAAAAGGTGTTAGTGTATATTTTTAAATAACTAAAAGGTGTCAATACAATGTATAAGAATGTGTGAGTGTATCTTTTTAAACAAGGGAAGTTAAGGTAAAAATAGATAAAGGCAGGTGTATTTTGATAATTTCATTAAACTTTAAGGGATGTTAGTGTAATCTACTATCTTTTCTTCATAATGATTGGATGAATATAATGTTACCTTCTTCCTTCACTACTACAACAACTTTAATTTGATGGCTAGAATTGGACCTTTGATTCGCGTTTATTTATTTAGGCTAGAAGTTGTAATTGCATATATACAGCTTTGTGAAAGAAAGTAAATAAAAATTAAAAATTAAATTCTCATTTCTTAAACATAACTTCATAAAAATAATTTAAAAATGTAAAAAGTTGAAGTCTTAGTGAAACATGACTTCAAATTCTAAAAAAAATGATGAAAGTTGTGTATGTGAAATATGATTTTTTAATTTAAATTAAAATATAAAAAATAAAAGTCGTGTTTCAAAACAAACATGACTTTTGTGTTTAAAGTCGTGTTTAGAAAATAGGACTTACACATTACATTTTAAAAAAAATTATTCATTTGGTACGTAGTTTTTTAAAATGACCTTTGACATATACAAAAATTACTTATGTAAATATCATTATACATTTTCCTAAATTACCTTATAGACTTATGTTTAGTTTTTAATAGAAATATATTATATTTGAATTGATTTAACTTATTATAATTCATGTCTTATATTGGGTCAAGTAGTTCATTTTATCACCTTTACTAAATTAGACCATTAAAATTTCAGCCAAAAAGACAAACTAAACTCAATTCAATATCTAATTTCATAATCTAGCTCAATTTGTATCCACGTGATTTGTCCGCACTATTTCATTCAAGCCTCTATTCTAAATTATCAAAAGACCAAATGATTTTAATATTTTAATAATTTTTGTATGTGGCAAGACCAATTCATTACAATACGTCCAGATTTACCACATTGATTGCTAAGGTCCGTTAAATTATTAGCATTAGGAAGGTCATGAGAGGTTTTTAGATGTCACGTGTGTGACCACAAAGACTTAAAGTTCTATCTTTCCAACCTGTCCACTTGCCAAAGAAGATAAGAAAGTCTCCAATGAGCACAATAGGACAAAAGAATGTACCTCATTTTCACTAACATTATAGGAAAGCTTCGACATCCTTCATCATTGAGCACCATGCCCCTACACACATAGTTGCTTCTCATTGGTCATGGATATAACTCTCCAAATGAACATTTTAACTTTGTGAGCTATATTATTCTTTTTTTCAAATTGAATGCCGTAGGCTCTTGTCTGGATTAGTTACATGTACCCTAATTGGGGTGTTGCTTTCATGTGAAGTGAAATGCCTCATCATCCTATCTTCCCCAAATTCTATTGTGTTTATTTCATCAACGATAACTAAAGAGAAAGAATCACACCAATCACATTTTTTTTCCACACCCTTACTTTGTGATCAATATTATAGCTTTTAAGCCATCTTACTTTGCTTTAAGGTGCCGTGTCTCTTAAAATTGTGAAAGGTAGCTCTAAACGTAGCCTTGGGTCTTCAAAGTGGTTTACAAGGAAGCTAGAAGTCAACCTCTTCTCATCCCTTTTATATAACTAGATAGAATACTTTTAGCCTAACTATTACTACGCTGTTCCACTATTTGTAGGATAAACTTGAATTTATCAATTTTTTATTTTAGTTTGTAAAAAAGTTTATATGATTGTGTTGGGCACATTAATGTGTATATATCAGTCATTTGGTAGAGACACAGAGTTGGGTCTCTATTTTAAATTATTGGACATGACTTTTGGTACAAACATAGGTTTTTGAGGGTTTGGGGGTCTATTTTAATTGAAGACATATGTCTACATTCAAGGTTCATAAGAATTGTGTCTCCATTTAATTATTTAAATATACAAACATTCCTATATGGCTCTTAATACAAGGTATGTGTTTATTTGTATAGAATGAAGTAATATTGAACGCTCAACATTTTCTAAATAATTAGTTAAGGAGTAAACCTTTATAGCTACTAATTAATGGCCTCAACCAAATATTTAAACTATTTTTACCAATAAATTATAGTTGAAGAGATAAAATTATCTTTTCAAACAGAGATAAAATTATGTATAAATTGACAATTGACATATCGAAAAGATTTATAATATAAACAAAATACATTGGATATATGACCTTCAATTTTTTCAATTGGTAAATATCATAAAAAATATTACATTTAAGGTCTTTAAAAAGTTTTGAAGTTGGGACCTTAATTATTATCACCATATATGATATATGCTTCTTAACGATTCTTTTGGCCAATTAAAAGAAAAAAAAATGAGTGAAAAGGATAATAAAGAAAAGAAAAAGTAAGATGAAAATAGAATGATTTTGTATTTCGTTAGTTGGAAAAATGAGCAAAAAAGTGTATATGAAAAATCTAAAATATCCCTTAATTTATTTAATATAAAAAAGATAATGATAAAAAGGACAATTTCTTAAGCTTTATAAATGGCCTTAAAACCTCATTTTCTTTTTATTCTCTTCTCAATATTAGAGAGAAAACTTATCGTGATGTATATTTTAATTTCTGTCCCGTCCCATTTTAATTATCTCAATCCAAAACAAATGAAAATGTCTAAAAATTCATTATTTTATTTCTAATAGTTTTATTTCTTTACTTTTTATCTCTCTCTAAAACTGGATTTTGCATATATATATATATATATATATATATATATATATATAATATCACCATTATTAGAGTAATAAGATTGAAATGGTGGTTGAAAAAATAAAAAAGAAAAGAGATTGTGCCTTCAAATTTCTTTCACTAAATATTTTAATAAAACTAACAATTAATCTTTGTTGATAAAAAAATAAATATCACCATTATTTAAAACAAAAGTTTCAAATCTCGTGGAGGCAAGCATCATAATCGAGGTGTGAAACTAAGGACACCAATTTCAACTCTTTGAACTAGGCCAAATACACTTTAGTTTCTAGTATATGAGTTCTAAAAGGGTGTCTATGTAACACCCCAACTAATTATCTGTATATTAATTCTAGAAATTATGCGACACTTTGAAATTAGTCGTAACAATGTATGCTTACAGGACTTTGTAGAAAAGAAATTATAAACATGGCAGAAATGTGGATAGAATAAATAGCGATAACACATTTCTATAAAGTGGAAATTACAAAAATACCCTTAGGGTTTTACAAAAATGCCCCTGCATAATTTGATAAATGACCAAAATGCCCCTATGGCAAAAATGACCATTTTGCCCTTAGACATTTGTGGAAATAACCAATAGGTCCTAGATATTTTAGTAAGATATTTTAGGAAAGAATGACCTAAGTGCCCTTGGACAAATAAGAAAATTACCAATACGTCCCGAGAAAGGTAAAATTACTAAAATACCCCTGTAATCAAAATTGGCCATATGACTCAGGAAATTTTGTAGGATCATAAAATAGATAGAATGCCTTTAGATGAGACAATATTAACTTAGTAAATGATGAGAAAGCATAGGATGAAATTTCTAGGAAATTTTATGAAAGTTTAAGAAAAATCTAATTTAAGGCCATTATGGACATTAGAAAATTATATGAAAATGATTGTTATAATCTTTAGAATTTTCC
>PYAF01003968.1:107566-146769 GCA_007407185.1 Glycine tomentella
GTCATATCTTAGTGAAATTTGGATTACATTTAAGGCACTTATCTTGTGTTTTAACTAAGAATATTTATAAAAATTTGCCCTAATCTAGTTAGTTTATATTTAGCATTTAGCATTTATGATTCTCGAAGATTCATCCAACTTTCCTTTTTATTTTGCTAGATTCCGTAGATTTCCGAGGCTTCCGAATAAGCAAAGCAAGTAAAGAAGGCTTACATAGTAAACCTGGGAGGTGCAGAAAGCAAATCAGACCCAAAAATGACTCATAACAGTAAAACTGGGGGTGCAGAAAGCAAAATCAGGCCCAAAAGCCCACCAGAGTGCATTTAGCTCGCCCAGGCGAGCTAACATAGTGTATTTTGGTCGCCTGGGCGAGCAACACACAACTGGACCACTTGCAAAGCAACTTGGACGTACAATTTTGACCATAACTCGCCTAGGCGACCAAAACATGCATAAAATGGTCGCCTGGGCGACCAAACTTGAGCAGATTCACCCCTATAAATAGCCATTCACCCCCAAAGGCAAATTACACTTCTTCAAACCCAATTTCTATCCTCTCCCTTGCTCTAAGCTTGTTCTAAGCTTCCTTCTTCTTTTATTTTTGTTTAGTAGATAGTTTAGGTTAGTGAAAGAGAGAAAATTAGAGTGGAAACTCTGCCGAATCGGAAAGCGGTGATGAATCCTTTCACCTATTTTTCTACGGAGGTTCTGGCCATGCTTGGCTAGCTTCTCTCAAAGGATTGGATGTAATTTTCTTACCCTTCTAGTATTTCTTTTGATATTTATTTCTGCATAAGTCTTTCTATTTATTATTAGTAAATTTATTTCGTACTTAACGCTTGATATTACTTGATCACTAATATCATGAACTTAAACTCGAAGTGAGACTGAGAAGTAATCTTAGGGTTTAAAATGAATAAATTTACTCTTTACGTTACGTTGCTAGACATAGAGCATAACGTTTAGATTGCAAATAAACACGCGAATATAATCGTAACGCTGGGATATTTATTTCATACACGAGAGATCGATATTTGATAAATATTCTTAGGATTCCCAAATGCGAGACATCGATTTGGGATGATTTTATGTGTGCATCAATAATAATAGAAAATAACTTATGCAAAGTAATATTAATTGAATACTAAGGGTATGAATGATGAAATTCAATCCTACGCTCTTTAATTAATTAAACTCGTTTTTATTTTCAGTAATCATTCGTAATCTTCCGTACTAGATTTATTATTCCGTTTCTTTTGAATTTTTGTAATTTCTATTAATCAATCACATGCAAACTCGTTCACACTCATTGTATATAACTATTAAACTGTTAAGTTTTATTTGAATTAACTGAGTAAAAATCAAGTCCCTGTGGAGACGAACCTTTATAAATTTTGTAACTTATAACAACAATTGGTACGCTTGCCAAAAGTCTAACAACCCCACAAACAAATAATTCCCCTTGCATTATTCAGTGTTGACTTCTCCTTCCACTCAACATTCTAATCCCCCCAAATTGCATAACAAATCCTATCTTCCACATTTCCAACTTTTGTCTCTTGTAGACAGACAACAACAACATCCTCGTGTTGTATCATTTTCCTCAACATCCTCCATGTAACTGTCCCCCCAATCCCCTAATTTTGAAGCTCATTATCTTCATAAAGAACAATTTGATCCCTTCTTGGTTGCCACTTCCTTTATTTTGTTAATTTCTTTTATGTCCCTCATCTCTATAACAATAAATCTATCAACAAGCTCCTCTTTATCACCATTTAGCTTAATTTCCATATCCACCCCAAAACCACACATACTATTAGCTTCGTTGTGACCATCCTTCAGCCAGTTCATACCTACCCTCTTTGTTGATTTACTTGCAGACGTAGAAGCATAAACATAAATAGATTTTGCTTTAGATGATGATCTACCACCTTGACTTGTGTCCCTCACCACTAATAATTGCTAAGCATACGTAAAATTACATATTAATTACTTAGCAATTATCTCTTCTTTTCCTATTTTAATGCTTAATTTTGTAATAAATATATAGGAATTAGCTTTTTTTGAGCTTTTTTCCAGTAGATGCTAAGTTTGGTTGACTCGTGAGGTGTTGGTTATGTTTTGTATAGATTTTACTGCAAGGAAATAAGAGGAGAATTAAGGGTCTGAAGCTGTTCGCCCAGCGCGCCATATGCTGCTCAGTGTGACGCTCGCCCAGCGCACCAGACGCCCGCTCAGTGCGTAGTCACTTATCCAGCTGGACAATGAGGGCGTGCTCAGCACGACCTTTGTGCGCCAAGTGAGGACCGCCATTCTGGGCCACTTTAAAAGAGAAATTAGGGCACGATAACGGGATCCTCTCTTGGAGAGGCAACTTCTTCTTCTTCTTCCTTCAATGGAGACCTTGGGAGGCTGAGGCTGAGCTAGGGCACGAGAAGGGAGAGATCCTACGCATTTGGGACTCTCTTACTCCATTTCCTTCCTTCCCTTTCCATTCTTCTCCTTTTCCTCCATATTTGTAAGCTCTCTCATGGAAATGGGAAGCTAACCCATCCATTGTTGGGGTTCCAACGACCAAACACTCTTGTTGTAATGATTCTAACTATCTATTTAATGCTATTTTCGTATTATTGTGTTTTTCTGAACTTATTCATGTGTGTGGTTTGATCTCCCATGTGCATGCTTTGTTATAGGGTTTCAATGCATTGGGAAATGGTGCTTCCTTAGAACTGAAAAATTCTTCTAAATGATGTCATGTCTAGGGATGGAGTGATGTTGTTTAGCCTAGGTTACAAATCATCTTTACTCTTAATGCAAATTATTTGGTCTAGTTTACTGAAGGATCAGGAGTGAAATCGAGTGATTTAGGGTTTTAGCGTTTAAGGAATCAAGGTTAGAACACATTAGTAGATGAGGGTGACCGAATTTAATCGTTGAATAGAGAAATATCTTTAATATTGCATTAAGGGTAGTTTTGGTTTGTTGAGCCCCAACACGTGACCATCTTCTGCATCAACCGACATTTCACCCTCAAGTGTGTGTTTCTATCTCTTTATTGTGCCCCTGCTCAACTATCTTTACTTACTTTGCACTTTACAATTCCGCAATTAGATTAGAAAACTTCAAATTCAATTTGTGTTCGCTTAAACTTAGAAATATATTAAATCTGAGTACAAGCAAGTTCCCTGTGGAATTCGACGTCGGACTTACCTTGTAATTATTACTTCTTGACAAAGCGGTGCGCTTGCCGTGCATAGCCTATCAACCACCTTTCTCTTCTTACCATGTGGTTGTGTTGACCTTGCGATAGTATTAGTCTTCATTAGCCCTTCAACACCAATTTTCCTCTGGTGGCTTTCTTCGCCCCTAGATAATTCCCTTTGACTTCCTTCCTCTTTCACCCTTAAGTTTTCCATTGGCCTTTGCTTTCTCCAATTGTATCTGGGCTTAAGCTTGAATACCACGTTGAGGATCCGACCAACTTGAATTGCTAGATCTACTCCCCTTATGAGATTTCTCTATTGGTGGTTTGAAAATTTTCTTCCCTTTTGACTCTGTTGATACCTCACTAAGTGCCTTTACCTTGTCACAAATAACTTCAGCTACATCCTTTAGAAAAAAGAATGGACCAGCCATTGGCTCCTCGTGATTACTTAGTGAGTCCTCTAACTACCCATGTAATATTTCTATATCTCCTGATATAGGTTCTGCAACACATTTCCTTGAAGGGTTATCTTGGCCCAACTCATAATAAGTCATCACAACCTCACCATTAGGCCCAATAGTTGATTCATCTACCAAAATATTTTCCACTAGAGGTTTTTGTGGGCCCAAAACAAGTTGGCCCAAAGGCTTTTCATTCAAAACACTTACCACCTCAATGGCCCTAAATCCTTCTTCAATGTTGACCACTGCTTCCTTACCTCAAGCCACATCAACTTCCAAGCACTCTCCCTCTTCATGTTGTTCTTCTACCCTGTCCCCATTATCCACATCCTCCTTAGTGACACTTTTACTATTTTCATATATAGACTAATCGAAGATCTCAAAAGATAGCACATGAAATCCCTCATTTCCCTCGATGTCACATGAGATATTTGCTCTAATGATTTTTGTCTCGGTGCCTTTTGTTTTTGTTGCACTTTATCTATGTTTGTACTATCATTGACCAGTGCGACAAGTACCTCTAGCCCACTCCCTAGAAAGTGGCAATCATCTTCACCTCCGTTCTCCGGTCAAATGCCATCATCCTTGACCACGTCTTGTTGCACTTCATCTATGTTTGTACTATCATTGACCAGTGTGACAAGTACCTCTGGCCCACTCTCTAGAAAGTGGCAATCGTCTTCACCTGCGTTCTCTGGCCAAAAGCCATCATCCTTAAACCCATCGGACCAAACAACAAACTCGTTGTCATCTTCCATGCTCGCCCGTGATTATTCATCAGGAGCATATGGACCATTTTCACATACATGGCCCTAATGTTTATCCTCAAAATATCATTTCTTATTTGACATATTTGAATTCTTTATTCAAAATCATGATTGAATATTCTTTTTAAAGGAATCAATTCAATAATACATTTGGTACGTAATCACGATGCTATATTGAATTTGAATCAAATTTTAAATAGATTAATATTTGACTGTCACCATTATATCGATATTAAAATCATGAATTAATTAACAATAACTACATATACTGGTCTACATCTATATCAAAACTATCGGGCCACTGTCACGTGTTAGTTGGACAATTTTTTAAAAAATTATTTTAATTTTACTCATTTTATTATTTATTCTTCCACTTTTTTTTAAAAAAAATCCGTGTAATGCATGAGTTTCTATGCTAGTATTTTATAAACCTCAAGGAATTCGTCTAGGGGAGCAAGACAGGCTCTTGCATTTGACCAATCGTAGGTTCAAACTGAAGGAGTTGTTGCAGTATTTTTCTGTTTAGAATAATATCCTACTATTTAGGAAGACTTAGTCTTTAGGAATATTTAGTTATATTTTTTTTAACTTGTTTTAGTAACCACTTTCCACTAGCCTATATTTTAGCTAAGTGGGTTGCTTTTAGTTATTGTTTTCGTCATGTATTGAATGGCTATATAAGCCAAGTTTGTAGTTAATAAAACATTCAGTTAAATTGTTGTGTTCTTGTTTTAGTCTCAATTCATATAAAAGTTCTCAAAAATTTGATATCAGAGCCCCCACTGGGCCTGATACATCAAAGCAGCTGTCTTTGATAATTTTGCAGCAACACAAAAAAAAAAAAAGACTACTGAAGGGAGCTTCGTGCAACTGGCAATTCCATGTTTTGATGGTCATTATGATCATTGGAACAGGCTAATGGAAAATTTCCTCAAATCTAAGTTGGGAGTTGGTCGAGCCTGCTATAATGAGTCGGCAAGCGGAGTGATACAGACAGAAGCGGGACAAAAGAAGAATGATGAGATGAAGTTGAAGGACCTCAAAGCAAAGAACTATCTCTTTTAGGTAGCCGATCAAACCGTGCTCAGAACCATTCTTAAGAAGGACACTTCCAAACAAATATGGGATGCCATGAAGAAAAAGTTTGAAGGAAATGCAAGGGTCAAAAGGTCTCATCTTCAAGCTCTCCACGGAGAATTTGAATCCCTTGAGATGAGGTCTGATGAAGGAGTAATAATACTTCTCCAGGGACATGATAGTGGCCAACAAAATGCGGATTTATGGAGAGGAGATGTCAGACGTCAAAGTGGTGGAAAAGATTCTACGATCTTTAATTGGGAAGTTTAACTATATTGTATGTTCTATAGAAGAGTCAAAGGACATTGACACTCTTTCTATTGATGAGTTACAAAGCTTATTAACAGTGCATGAACAGAAGTTCCAAAGACATTGTGGTGAGGAACAGGCCTTGAAAGTGACACATGAAGAAGGAAGAGGTCGTGGTCGAGGTGCCCAAAGAGGAAGAGGAAGAGGTCGAGAAAATTTCAACAAGGCAACCATAAAGTGTTATCAATGCCATTAGTTTGGCCATTTTTGGGACAAATGCCCTCGAAACAATGAAGCTAATTATGCAGAAATTGATGAAGAAATAGAAATGCTTTTGATGTCTTATGTGGAGTTGGATGGAGCTAGAAGAGAATATGCATGGTTCCTTGATTCAGGATGTTCTAATCACATGTGTAGTGATCAAACTATGTTTAAAGAACTTGATGAAAAATTCCGACACTTCGTGAAATTGGGAAACAATAGTAAGATGAATGTGATGGGAAAAGGAAGTGTGAGGTTACTGTTGAATGGAATGAATCTCGTTGTTACTGAAGTATACTACATTCCAGAATTGAAAAATAATCTCCTAAGCCTAGGGCAATTGCAGGAAAAGGGTTTGGCAATTTTGATCAAGGGAGGGGTGTGCAAGATATATCATCCAGAGAAGGGTTTGATAATTTAGACCAACATGAGTACTACACTACTACAATAGACACTTTCTACGTCGGTTCTTAACCCCTTTCTAAGACGGTTGTACAACCCTTTTTGTATCGAACGTCGTTGAAAGTCATCACTTTTGACGACGGTTATAAAACCGTCTTTGTAGCGCTTACTTTCTAAGACGATTGTCAGTAATAACCATCTTAGAATGTTCACATTCTAATACGGTTATTACTGACAACTGTCTTATATTAGTGTAATAGTTTTGTTTAAAAAAAAAAGCTTATCTAAGACGGTTTTTGAAAATAACCATCTTAGATCATTTTTTTTTTAAAAAAATTACACTCATCTAAGACGGTTTTAAGGAATTACCATCTTAGAATGTTCAACTAAAATTGAAATAACCAATACAAAAAAATAAATGTGAGTCCTACAATACAGATGGTACATGAAGGAGTATTTTTGATCCAGGGAAGCAAGGAATACAAGCTTCATATGATGTCATGAATAATGGGTTACATATGAAGCCTTATAAATAAGATTATTTATTTATTTGTCTCCCTTGCTTTGATACATGTTATATTCCAAAAGCTTAAAGTATTAGGTGAAATATGGCTAATTTTATTACTTTATATTATATCAAAAGAACCACATACAAAAAATAAGGATTAAAAAAAAGAACAAACTCACCAGCACCTTTATCAAAGAACAAGAATGCATGAGTCTAAAATCGTGTATTCGAACCATTGTTTCTAATGTCACAACTCCAAAGCTATACAGTGGACTGTGGACACACAAACATTCTCAGTGAAATTCTGTATTAAGGGAAGTAATTGAGAAACTTTGTTAATAAAATGAAACTTATTCACCCTTTATAATATTTAACCATCTGCTAGAAGGCATAATGGAATTTGAATATGATATGTTTTTTTTCATGTTTTTTAATCCTGGACTAGGTATATCTGTAATTAACTTGAATATCTAGATGCAATTTTAACCTGACATAAATGTAACTCTTAAGTCAAGGTAAACCTAAATGAAAAGGCAAAACAGCTCAACCTTGATTAAGTGATACAAATGACACGAATTTAAAGTAAGAAAAACTTTATCAAGAATAAATATGTAAGAAAAAGTTTTGAACGGATTTAAAGTAAGAAAATATGTAAAATAAAAAGAAGTTAATGATATTGTGTAAATTGAATTACTTTTAAATCAAGAATAAATATATACATTATCATTTTTTTTCATGCATGTTATATATCTTCTCATTGTTTAGGATTCAAATTCATTTTAATTTGAACGTACATAATTAATGGCACCTTGCCCTGAGTTGTTAGGGAATTGATTTGAAAATATTTAGATCTTATTTGAATGAATTTCTTCGTAAATAAGTAAAAGTGAAGGAAAAAAATTAAAAAACTATAAGTATTTGATCTTGTTTTTATAAAAATTCTCTAATCTAATTGTCTAAAAATTAAGGTATACAAGTTGATTTTAACGTGTAAAGAAAGTTTAACTTTTTATATTATTTTATTATAAGTAGAGCTGCTCATTTCAAGCATGAAGCAATGTCATATCTGATGCTAGGGACTTCACTTATGAACTAGTGTTAGCAACAACAACAAAAAGCCTAAATCAAATGTTTATTGGAGCATATTTTATTTTCTCTTTACTTAATTAGCCCATCCTCCCTCCCTCCTGGCACAACAACTTAAACACTAATCCATGAAGTCTGCTAACATGTAACTTACAGCTTACATATCCATACTTTCACAGTACTGCCGACAAATTGTTAATCCCAGTCCTATCAGGTCAAATACCAAATCAATCTTATCTTAAACCTATGAGCTTGCACAAGCCCAAGCATGACTGATTTCACCATACACATACAACAAACAATAAGTTGAAGTCTACTCCACTAACTTCGACAGAAAGATCATCATTGTATATTACAATTGTCCTGCTCATCGTGATCAAATAGATATACTAAATGAGCTTCTAATTTTCTATACGACTTAATGTACTTTTCATGAGCATAGAAGCTTCACCAAATATCCACGAAATGCAAAAAATTCAAGCATAGTGCAATAAATCCAACTTATAGGATACAAGAAGCATTACTTACCTGCTCACTATGACCGTGGGGAAAGTACATTTGTCTCCTTTACACAATCACAGGCTAATATGAATACACATGAAGTAAATTATTTCACACAAGTCAAAAGGTCATCACGCCTTAGCCTAGTCTACAAGTGGCATATCAGTAATAAACTCATTAAATCCACTGCATATTTTACCAATAAAAAAAACATACCACAATCTGAACTCCAATCACACAAACCAACAGGCAAACAGAATAAATAGTAGCACACAATACAACCTTGTCACCTCAAACTTAAAATCATAAATTGCACACACCAGCACACTCAGCACCAACGACGCATAAGAAGTTAAAACCGTAAGAAAAATTAAATAATCTAATCATGCTTATACATAAACAACATAAGTAATTAGATTATGTGCGGAAAAATTAAGATCATAAATACTTTCCGCCATTGCTCATAGTTTTGAGTCTTTAGATTGCACTGAAGATCTCTCTTGAGTCTTCTAAACTCTAATTCTAAAGCACTAGATGGTGTATATGCTGATGTATATAGAATGAGTTCAGGGACCCAAGAAGGCCGTAGACACACTTATTTATAGGCCCCTTGTCATCAAAGGGTCAATTACGGTGTGCTAAAAGAAGGGACGTTAACGTTGCAAAAAAATAAGGGATGTGGGTAATGGTTAGTTTTCTAAATTATTGTTGACCACTATCAGGTTGGTTACAGATATTTTGTAATTTCAAAATAAAAACCAACATTCTCCCAAGTGGTCGACATGTCACTTAATTTACATAACAAGAAATAAAATGCATGAATCATGACGATAAGCCCTCTTAATAATGAGCGAGTAGTATCTTCCATGTATTACATTGCATTATATTTCTCAAACCCATACAACTTAATGAATAAACCCAATGTTTATTCTAGGTCCAAACTTAATTGATGTTTCTCAGAATAAATAACTGTAGATGCGCATAAACTGAATGAAAAACATCACAATAGAGTTTTTTTAATATTATTCTTACAATGAAAATAACATATGGGAACCAAGTCCCATCCTTTCTACATGATCCTTAAATTTGAATGGTGGCATGCCCTTAGTTAAAGGATCGACAATCATTAATTCAGTGCTAATGTGTTCAATAACCACTGTATTATCTTTAGCACATTCTCTTATGGCTAGATACTTAATGTCGATGTCCTTGCTTCGACTACAACTTTTATTATTCTTAGCCATAAAAATAACAGTTGAATTATCATAGTATATCTTCAATAGCCTAGAAACGAAATTCATAACTCTAGGCCCAAAAATGAAACTCCTTATCCATATACCATGTAAGGTAGCCTCAAAACAACAAACAAACTTAACCTCTATAGTGGAAGTAGCAGTCAATTAAGGTCTGCCTGACACTTCTCCAAGACACAGCTCCACTGGCTAGCAAAAAAATATATCCCGAAGTTATTAACTTCAACGCAGCCAGTGTAGTCTGAATCTGAGTAGTCAATCACTTCCAAGTTGTTAGTCCGTCTGTACATAAGCATATAGTCTTTAGTTTCCTAAAGATATCTCATCACTTTCTTTGCAACTTTCCAGTGGTCAAAACTTGGGTTACTTTGATATCTCCTTGAGCATACATAAGGCTTCCAACAGCTGAAGCATAAGGAATGTTCTTCATTTGTTCCCGCTCAAGATCATTTTTCGGGCACTGGCTTAAATTAAACCTGTCACCCTTCACCATGGGAACTACACTTGGTGCACAATCACTCATTCTAAATCTTTCCAAAACTTTGTTAATATAGGTCTCTTGAGACAAACAATGAACACCTTTTACTATGTCTCTTGATGCCAATAACATAAGAGGCATCACCCATATCCTTTATATCAAAGTTCTTAGAGAGAAATTATTTCACCTCATATAGCAAAACCATTGTCATTGGTTGCAAGTAAAATATCATCTACATATAAAATAAGGAAACAAATTTTGCTCCCACTGACCTTCTGGTATATACAATGATCTATAACATTTTCTACGAAACCAAATGAAGAAATAACATCATGAAATTTTAAGTACCATTAACGAGAGGCTTGTTTCATATATAGATTTCTTAAGCTTGCATACCAATTGCTCACCCTTATAAACCTCTTCCTCTATGTCTCCATTGAGAAAGGCCGTTTTCACATCCATTTGTTGCAACTCTAAGTCAAAATGTGCAACCAGTGCTAGAATGATGCGAAGAGAATCTTTCTTAGATACAGGAGAAAATGTCTCCTTGTAGTCAATTCCTTCCTTTTGATTAAATCCCTTAGCTACGAGTCTTGCTTTATATATCTCTCAATGTTGCCTAAATGAGTATTTCTTAGAAAGACTCATTTACATTCAATGGCTTTTGCACCATCAAGCAACTGAAGAAGATCCCAAACTCCATTCGATGCCATAAAATTCATCTCATCTTTCATAGCATCATACCATAAGTTTGATTCTTTAGAACTCATGGCTTGTGAAAACGTTTCAGGATCATTTTCAGCTCCAATAGTATAGTCAGATTCCTGTAGATACACAATAAAATCACTCGATATCGCTGATTTCTTTAATCTGGTAGATCTCCTTAATGTTGTTTCATTATCTTCTTGAGGAACTTGTTGTTCAATTGGTTGATCAAAAATTTCTTGTTGCTCCTCATGAACAACTTGATCTACTAGACTATCAACAGGTTGTGGACATTGAATGATAGGTTGCACAACACCCGGTTGAGCTGGAAGGGTATTATTAATAACAACCAATCTAAGATTTGAAGTGGATGGTTGAGTAACTGAATGATCTTTCTCAGAAACAAAATCTCTGGATTGATCGCTCCAACTAATCAAGTCATTCTCAAAAAATTCAACATTTCTTGATTCCACAATCCTTGTACCACGAAATGGACAATAAAAACTGTATCCCTTAGACCTTTTAACATATCCAATGAAGTATCCACTAATGATCCTTGGGCCAAGCTTTTTTTCTTGTGGGTTATATATTTTCACTTCAGACGGGCATCCCCAAACGCGTACATGTCGCAAACTCGGTTTCCAACTCTTAAATAACTCAAATGGTGTCTTTGGGACAACCTTAGTTGGAACTCGGTTCAATATGTACACTGCCGTTTTCAGTGCTTTAATCCACAATGACTTAGGAAGCTTGGAACTACTAAGCATACTTTGCACCATGCCCATTAAGGTTCGATTTCTTCCTTTTTTGCCACACCATTTTGATCTGGAGAACCAGGCATAGTGTACTGGGCAACAATCCTATGTTCTTGAAGAAACTTCGCAAATACACTAGGTATTCTACGTGTATCTACCATAATATTCATCACCTTTATTGGATTTCATGATCTTAATTTTTCTTTCCTCATTGTTTCTCTATTTCGGCCTTAAAAACTTTAAAGGCATCTAAAGCTTTATCTTTAGAACGAAGTAAGTAGAGATACATACATCGTGAATAATCGTCTATGAAGGTGATAAAGTATTTCGGACTACTTGCGTCCATATATGGACAACAAATATCTGTATGTATGATTTCTAATAGATTTGAGCTCCTCTTTGCATCCTTTTTAGACTTGTTAGTTTGCTTACCCTTAATGCAATCTATACAAGTATCAAAATCAGCAAAATCCAAAGCACTAAGTACCCCTTCATTTATCAATCTCTTAATTCTCTCGATAAAGATGTGTCCTAATGTTAGGTGCCATAACATAGAAAAATCATCATTCATAACACATCGTTTTGTGCCAACATTAACATGCACAACATCATAAGTGGTATCATTTTGCAAATTAATATAGAAAAGACCATATTGCAAATCAATCCATCATGTGTTATGATTAATCATATTAGATTCATAACAAACTAAAGAGGTAGGCATACCTTTCTTTTCCAAACCATAGCTTAAACTTAAGACAGTCTTTCTTCATGTGTCCTTCCTTTCAGTCATATAAGAGAACTCTCTCCTTGTTCTAATTGCAACCTCCCATCTTCCTGAACACACATGGTCATGAGTTCATTAATAGACCATTTGTCTTTATTGTCGGATATTTTAAGGACCGTATGGTGCTGGGAGAGTATTTAGAATAAAATGCACCAGAAAGGAGTCAGACATGTCCACCTCTAGAGTTTTTAGTTGAGCTGCAATATCCCTCATATGTATTATGTGCTCACGCACACCCCTCAGAGTATTGAGCTTCATGGAAGAAAATTTCATTATTAAGGTATTGCCAATGTCTTCCCTGAAGTTTCAAATTGTTCATCAATTTACTTCAGGAACACTCTCACATTGTCATACTGTTCGACTGAGCCCTTAATACCAACCTATATACCATAGTATATATTGTTCTCTATAATTGTTGGTGGCTTAGTTTCAAGATAGTATAATCAATGTTCATATACCCTAACATCAGTAAAATCTTTTTCAGATAGAAAAATAATCCCCTCTTAATTCCGGGACATCAATTGTATTAATAGGTTATATAGTTGCAAAATAATTCAACATATATGCTTATCATTAAAATTTGAGACAAAATAAAATAATAATGTATCATGATTTACCAATGTAAGTCATGCTCAAAATTAATTATGAATTTAGCGACATAAAATTTGTCTGTAGGCTAAAATTTTAATTCAATTAAATTCATGTAAAATCATGATAAAACTATTTCATTATGTTTCCTGATTCCTATGGGCAAGTCAAGAAATATAATTTAATATTTTATTCTAATTAATCATATTAAACTATAATAGAAATTTCTGTGGGATAATATCTATTATATTATATATGACTAATTATAATTAATATTATTTACCTTATGTGATCTAGAGGCTCTTAATATATAATTTAAATAATTAAAGTTGTTGTGGCTAAGCTTTAATCAATTAAATTATAAAGATCACAAAATATTTTCTTATTTCCAAAATTAATTTTATTGCAATTAACCATAAACAATAAAATTAAATAATTAATCATTTAGATTAATCAATTCTTAATAAGAACTAAATATTTACATAACATTCTTAATAATGTAAATAAATTGAAATAACATTGCATATAGTTATTCAATATGTTCATTTATGAATAAATTATTTAACATAATATTGTATGCTTAAACAAATTCCATAAATAAACATACAATCTAAATAAATAAATAATCTAAACGCATAATTCATAATTCCAGCAATTTATTGCATAAATAAATAAATTATGAGCAACATAAATTAAATTAATAAACTCATAATATAACAGACACGCATAACCATATAAGAATCAGAAAAAGCGATTAAATATCAAGAATAATTCAATAGCTCAGTGGTCCATGTGAGAGTTTCCAAAAGAATGGTGTGGGTTCAAAACCCAGCAACTGCAAAAAATCCTTTTTTTTTTAATACTATTCATCTTCAACCTTCAACTGGTTACAATCCAATATAAAACCCGACGGGTTTTCAATCATTTATGCATCAAAATCAACTATTTAAAACACAGAACTTCATGCTCTGATACCAAATGTAAGAAAAACTAAATAATCTAATCATGCTTATACATAAACAACATAAGCAATTAGATTATGTGCGGAAAAATTAAGATCATAAATACCTCCCGCCATTGCTCACGGTTTTGAGTCTTTGGATTGCACTGAAGATCTCTCTTGAGTCTTCTAAACTCTGATTCTAAAGCACTAGATGGTGTACATGTTGATGTATATAGAATGAGTCTAGGGACCCAAGAAGGTCGTAGACACACTTATTTATAGATCTCTTGCCATCAAATGGTCAGTTATTATGGTGTGCTAAAAGAAGGGACGTTAACGTTGCAAAAAAATAGGGGATGTAGGTAGTGGTTAGTTTCCTGAATTATTGTTGACCACTATCAAGTTGGTTACAGATATTTTGTAATTTCAAAATAAAAACCAACAGAAACAAATCAAACTCAAATCAAATCCAAATGACACTAAGAATGCCAAACCAACCTCTACAAGTTAAAGTACTACTAGAGTATCCTTATCAGCTTCCTCCAAACCCATGCAAAGACAAAAATAACTACCAGCACAAAAAACACAACTACACCAACAAACCAAGGAAAATACAAGAGATAAGAAACTTTCAAAAAGTGGGAGCAGGGCAAGCAACATAATACAAAGTAATTTGCACAAAATGAAAGAATCAAAGAAGCTACTTCTACTGCTACCTTCTTCTTCAGCAGGTGGGTTAAATCTAGAAGAAGTTAACACTTGTTCATGAACTGCCACTTACCAGTCCATTCATTGCTCTTTGTAAAATCAATTCAAAGGATGAGATTTGATGATTCTAATCCCTTTTTCCTCAAGGCTTTTGTCACCTGCAGAAGTTAAAAAGGAAACGAAAATTTCATGAAATTCATTGCACAATGCACATTGCCAATAACATGGTAGCTTATAATTCATTATTGGTACCGACAGTCACTGACTCCTCCAGATTGTCTTTCATGAAAATTTCATCAGTAGTGAGTTATAACCAAAAATTAAGATGAAAACATCATGGAATTAATCAATAACGCAAAGTGAAAATACACAATTCAATGAAATTAGGATTCCATCACAGACATACACAGAGGACCAACGACAAACACTCTTAGTCAAAAGAGAAGAGAAGGCTCACCACGACATCGCCATACTCAAAGCGGCGAGCGTATTCCTCGGCGGCGATGCCCTTGCGTTGGACCGCGATGCGCTTCGCCTTCATGGAGGCGAACTCATCAGGCACGTCAGCGCCAAGAGGAATAGCGTCGGACGGAGGCAGAGGCAGAACCTTGGGGACGAGGACCTGAACGGTGGCGTCGTCCCTGCGCTACCGGCAAGGAAGTTGTGGAGCGCTGAAAGGTCATGAACGAAGGCATTGGGAGTGTTGGGAGCAGCGTGTAGCGTGCATGGAAACCCTAGCGTGCAAAAATAGATTTGGCGACTGCAAACAAAACACAAAAATGAAAGGCGAAGAAGAAGAAAGTGAAGCGCTCACTCATATCATGTAATATGTAATTGACAAGAAGAGGGGAAAGAAATAAAGAGAGAGAGAGAGAGAGAGAGCCTTACCATGTAAACAGAATTTGAAGGGAGAAAAAGAGAAACCCTAGGTTTTGTGGATGGTGCAGGGAAAACAGGAGGGCATGTTAATAATGAAAGGAGAAGGTAAGAATTTCAAAGACGCTGTTCGAATTTTAAAGACGGTTTTAGTCTAAAACGTCTTTGAATATTTTTTTTAAATGGAAACCGACTTTCTAAGACGGTTATTATAAAACTGTTATCGTATATCTTATATTATTTACAATATTGCCACCGCCTAACATTCTACGACGGTTTTATGAGAACTGTCTTAGAATGTGTCGTAAAAAACTAATTTTGTAGTAGTGCTAATAGGATGTTTATCTTGCTGCCCCAATCTCAAACCTCTTCGCAAGCACAATTTGATCAGTGCTTTCACACAAAAGCTCAAAATTTATCGCATCTCTGGCACCGAAGGTGTAACAAACCGCCTCGTCGCTACGATATCACTTACTCTAATCGTGTGAATTTCAATTTTAATGAAAACTCCATTAATTTGATTATGAAAATCGTAGTAATTTTTCGTGATAATACAATTGTCAAACAACGGAACAAATACATAAATGGATACATATAGATGTACATTTAAAACTTTACATATCATTCACATGTCAGAACATAATCTAATTGTATTTACAAATACTTACGTATAAAATTACATGACCAACAAAAAGAATCAAGGGACTAACTAAGAAAGAGTTGATTAACAAAATACAACTCTTTTCCAAAAAGAAATCTAACCTTATCACGTCGGTTCGGCGGCTCCAACCAAAAAGAAGATCTCCCTCCAAGGTCACCTACTGCTGCTCATCTGCTCCCATCAACGAAGGTTCATGATCATCACAGCTACCAACCACATGGTACAACAAATGCAAGGGTGAGTTTATTATACATAACTAGCAAGCATCAGATAACAACAATTGGAAAGAAAACAACATTAACAACCACAATCATCACCAAAAATCCATCAGTCCAATACACACCCGACAAACTAATCATCAAATTCATTTCGCAACTCAAACAATCATACTCGGAATGATGCATGCACCTGACTCATTTATCAGCATGCAATGTGGTACCATATCTCAAAAATAGTCTCTCAAAGGAAAAATGATTCACCGCCTATCAGGGCCACCCTGTCGTGCACTGGTCATTCGCCCCTCCCCCCCGGTGATCAGCCAGCGTCGCTAAGAAATTCCAAACCTGATGACCCCTTAGTACCTGCATTTTCAGCCCACTAAAACCCACAGGTACGCGTGTGTCTTCATTCTATTTCCATCCATTCATATGAAATATGAAACATGGGCACCATCAATGCATGACCCAGCTAGGAACACATCCTTCCTCGCAAGGGTAACCTGTCATGCACCCCCATGTACATACATAACACACCAATGTAGACTCACTGATGCATTGACCATGGCTAGGAACACATCCTTCCTCTCATGTCCATTTAAAAATTTATTAAAGAATTAAATAGAGAACGAATTATAAAATTTTGGGCAGAGTCTCCTCTGTAATTAAGACTTTTTCCAAAAATCCAATCATCACAACAACAACATCATTCACAGTTTTATCCATCAACAAGCAAATCCATTGCATCCCATTAGTTAAAACATCATTTGCCTTGAAAATGAGCACACACAGGAACAAACACACATCACTCATAAATACATCGCATCCCATTAGTTAAAACTTAGTTTTTCTAGAAAAATTAGCACACAGCAGGGACAGGCAGTTATCTTCATAGTTGAACTCTCTGGCCCCCAACTATGGTACCAAAACTATAACTAAATAATAAACTCCCCTTACCTAACTAGGAGTTCTCCCTGTTACAGCCTAGCGGTGTTGTTTCGTGATTCTTCGAATACGTGTGCCTGTTCGAACGCTAAGCTCTATATACCAAATTGAAGATAATTTAGTATAGATTTTAAAGGCAAGGTCAAAATTAACATTTGGGGTCAAATATCCATTCAAATCAAAAAGGGGCTAAACAGTGTTTTGAAAGTTCACATCAAAAGACATCATTTTGAAATTACGATTACATCAATGTGATCGGGGTTCAACAAGGATCACGGAAATGACATTAGTTTCATAAAAAGGAGACTTTTATAACATCTTATTTTCAAAGGGTTTTCAAAGGAAGTATAAAACTCCCAACAACGGTACCCAAAACACAAGAGACACTTAAACTAGCTAGGAGAAGACAAAGGAAATCAAGATTACCTCAAAGAAACCAAGAAAGGAGGATTGAAGGCTCCATTCTCTACTGAATCCTCGAGATGAGTTTTGAAGATTCCGCTCCGATTAAAGTGGTGGTTCAACGACAAGAAACGGCGGCTCGCGGCGGTCACCGGTGGTCTTGGATGGTGGAGGGCGATGGTGGGAGGTTGGGTGGTGGTTTGGGAGAGGAAGAAGGCCATGTTTTCGTCATTTATGCTGCTGGTACTATTTAAAACCGACTTAACTCGCCCAGACAAGCTAAAATGCTTTCTAAAATTCGTCGGGGCGAGTTGACACAATTTTAAAATTTTTGGTTCAGTGAAAAATTAATTTATCGCGCTTTAGATGTTATGTTGTCAATCCCAACTGTTAAAAGCTATATATTTGGGTGAGGAGCCTGAATGTAAAATTTGAAGGCGATCCAACGGGTAAGAAATCCATAATGGTGATTTTACTAAAACATGTTTTTGGGTCAAACTCAAAATCACACAATTCAACGTAATTCAAACAAACTCCGCATAACTTAACGTCCACACCAAGCAATTGCACCAGGGTAATTTACACAACAATTCAACTAATCTAAACTTATCAAATAATCAAATAACACAACAAATACATCAAACATCTATTTTTCAGTTATCGAAATTTCAGGGTGTTATAGAAGGTGTGAACATTTAAGTTTCAAAGGGTTGAGAACATTGTTGTACAAAAACATGGTTCATGGACTTCCTCAACTCCCTATTTCAACAATGACATGCACTGATTGCATCAATGGAAACCAACATCTTGACTCCATTCCAAGGAAGAGTAATTAGAGAGCAACTAGAAGTTGGAACTTATTCATTCAGATATATGTGGTCCTATCAGTCCCATATCTAACAGCAATAAAAGGTACATTATGTTATTCATTGATGATTATAGTAGAAAAGCATGGGTTTATTTCTTGGTAAAGAAGTCAGAAGCTTTAAATTCTTTCAAATACTTTAAGACTATGGTTGAGAAAGAAGTTGAGATGTCTATTAAGTGTCTATGGACTGATAGAGGAGGATAATTTAATTCGAATGAGTTCAATGATTTTTGCAAACAAAGTGGGATCAAGAGGCAGTTAACCATTGTTTATACTCCGCAGCAAAATGACATTGCCAAAAGAAAAATAGAACTGTTATAAACATGGTTCGTTCCATGCTATCTGATAAAAACATTCCGAAGAATTTTTGGCCAGAGGCAGTGAATTGGGTTGTTTATGTCCTAAATAGGTGTCCCAAATTGGCAATCAAGGATGTAACTCCAGAGGAGGCTTAGGGTGGAATAAAACCATCAGTTGATCACTTTCGGGTCTTTGGATGCATAGCGCATGTTCATGTTCCAGAAGTAAGCAAAACTAAACTTGATAATAGAAGTACTACTTGTGTTTTGTTGGGAGTCACTGAAGAATAAAAAGGATACCGATTATTTGATCCAGTTGCTAAGAAAGTTGTTGTGAGTAAAGATATGATTTTTGAGGAAGATAAGAAATGGGATTGGGATGAAAAACAAATTGTACCAGATTTAGAATGGGATGATGGTGAAAATGAAGAAAATATCACGAGTGAGTTAGGAGAGATCCATGATGGGAGAGATGGAGAAGTAAGGGTGAGTGAAAATGAAAATGAAGAAAATATTGCGAGGGAGTTAGGAGAGATCCATGATGGGGGAGATGGAGAAGTGAGGGGGTTGAGGCAATCTAGAGAAAGGCGACCTCCTGCATGGATGAATGATTATGTTATCGAAGAAAGGTTGCTTGATGATGAAGTACACATGGCACTAATGGTGTCAACAAATCCATTGTGTTTTGAGGAAGCCGTGAAGAGTACAAATTGGAGAAAGGCCATGAACAATGAAATCAAATCTATTGAAAAGAATCACACATGGACACTCACTGAACTACCTGTTGGGGCTAAACTAGTTGGAGTGAAATGGGTTTACAGAACCAAATACAATGAACATGGAAAGATCGACAAGTACAAGGCTCGTTTGGTTGCTAAGGGGTATTCTCAAAGGTATGGAATGGACTACACCGAAGTCTATGCACCAGTGGCAAGGATGGATACAATAAGGATGATTATCGCTCTAACTGCACATAAGAATTGGCAAATTTTTCAACTAGATGTCAAGTCATCTTTCCTCCATGGTGAGTTGAGTTAAAATGTTTATGTGGAGCAGCCAAGAGGATATGAAAGGAAGGGAAGTGAGAATCTGGTTTGCAAATTACACAAAGCTTTGTATGGATTAAAACAAGCTCCACAAGTTTGGTTTAGTCGAATCGAAGCACATTTCATCCGTGAAGGCTTTCAGAGATGTGATAGTGAGAAAACATTATTCACAAAGAGAAGCAAAGAAGGAAAAATTATCATTGCAAGTGTTTATGTTGATGATTTAATTTTCACTAGAAATTGTGAAGTTATGATGTATGAATTTAAGAACTCTATGTTAAGAGAGTTTGATATGTTTGACTTGGGATTGAGGTGCTGCAAAATTCTGATGGTATTTATATGTGCCAAAGGAAATATGCATTGGAAATTTTGAAAAGGTTTGGTATGATGGAAAGTAACTCAGTAAGTAGTCGAATAGTTCCAAGATTTAAAGAAAGCAAAGATGGAGATGGAAAATATGTTGATGAAACTTACTACAAGCAGCTGGTGGGAAGTTTAATGTATCTTACTCCCATAAGACCCGACATGATGTTTGTTACTTGTCTCATAAGCAGATATATAGCCAAACCAATCCAGATTCATCTATAAGTAGCTAAGAGAGAACTTTGATACTTAAAAGGGACTGTGAACTATGGACTTTGTAACGACATGCTTCGTCGCTACGATACCACTAACTCTAGATCGGGCAATTTCAATTTTTAATATGAAAACTCCATTAATTTGATTATGAAAATGGTAGTAGATTTTTTTCACGATAATACCATTATTATACACACAATACAATTACAGAATTGAATACACATGTATGCATATATTGAACCGGTACATATCATTTACATATCAAAATTTAATTTGGTTTTACATATATTTACACCTGGAATCATACATAACCAACAAAAGAATCGAAGAACTAACTAAGAAAGAGTTGATTAACAAAAAATAACTCTTTCCCAAAAAGAATTCCAATGTTATCACGTCGGTTCGGCGGCTCCAGCCAAAAAGAAGATCTCCCTCCAAGGTCACCTACTGCAACTCGTCTGCTCCCACGAACGAAGGTTTGTGATCATCCCAGGTACCAACCATACGGTACAACAAATTCAAGGTGAGTTTATTATATAAAATCAAAAAATATCAGATAGCAGCAATTGGGAAGGAAACAACACAAATCACCACAATTATTACCACAAACCCATCATTCCATTATACATTCGACAAAAACAATCATTCAATGCATTCCACAACTCAAACAATCATGTTCAGAATGATGTATGCATTTGACTCATCACTCAGCATGCAATGTGGTATCATCCTCATGGAAATAGCCTATCTTAGGAAAATGATGCAGTAGCTTGTCGATGTCACCCTATCGTGCATTGGTCGCCCCCCCATGGTGATCAGCCCTGAGTTACAAGGGAGTTCCAAATAGAATGATGCCCCCTAGTACCCCCGTACTTACTGCCACCATTCTATTTCCATCCATGAAATATGAAGTATGAACATGGGCACCATCAATGCAATGACCATGGATAGATAGGGACCGTAATTTTAAACAATCCATTTCTCTCTTGGGATGCTTAAAATTCGTAAACACACCCTCGCAAGGTTATCCAGTCATGTAGCCCCCATGTACATACACAACATCACCGATACACTGACCATGGATAGATAGGGATCAGAATTTTAAGCAATCTCATTCTCTCTTAGGATGCTTAAAATTCGTAAACTCACCCTCGCAAGGTTATCCAACCGGTCAATGTACCCCACATGGACATACACAATATACAACCAAGCACCATCAATGCATTGATTATGGATAGCTAGGGATCAGAATTTTAAACAATCTCATTCTCTCTTAGGATGCTTAAAATTCGTAAACTCACCCTCACAAGGTTATCAAATCAGGCACCCCTTATGGTATTCATGTATATCTACATCACACAATGACATTGTTCACATCAATATTATTTCTCATCAATGTCATTATCAATATCCACATCATGTCATCTCAATGTCATTAATAACATCAACGTCATTTCATTTCAACATCATCATCATAACACCAATATCATCCCATTTCAACATTATCAACCACATTAACATTATCTCATTTAAACATCATAAACCACATCATCATTATATCATTCAATCATCACCAACACATCAATAACATCTCATTTCAACATTATCAATGACATCAATATCACCTCATTCATCCATAATTCATATTACCATGAGACTGGTATTTTAGGAAAATTTTAAATTAAAGAGGAGGACTATAATATAGAAAACACACTCTTATGCTCATTTAAAATTTTAATAAAGAATTAAATAGGAAAACATATTATAAAATTTTGGGCAGAGTCTCCTTTGTAATTAAGACTTTTCTTAAAAATCCAATCATCACAACAACATCATTCACAATTTTATCCATCAACAAGCAAATTCATCGCATCCCATTAGTTAAAAATATTATTTGCCTTGAAAACGAGCACACACAAGAACAAACATACATCACTCATAAATACATTGCATCCCATTAGTTAAAAACTTAGTTTTTCTTGAAAAACCAGCACACAGCAGGGACAGACAGTTATCTTCATAGTTGGACTCCCTGGCCCCCAACCATGGTATCAAAACTATAACCAAATAATAAACTCCTCTTACCTAACTAGGAGTTCTCTTGTTAAAACCTCACAGTGTTGTTTTGAGATCCTTCAATATATGTGTTTTCGTCTAAATGCAAAGCTCTCTATATCAAATCGAAGACAATTTAATATACATTTCCAAGATAAGATCAATATTAACATTTGGGGTCAAATAACCACTCAAATCAAAAAGGGCTAAAAGGGTATTTTAGAAGTTTACATCAAAAGACATCATTTTGAAATTTCAATCACACCAATGTGATCGGGGTTCAACAAGGATCACAAAAATGACATCAATTTCTTAAAAATGAGACTTTTACAACATCTCATTTTCAAAGGATTTTTCAAAGGAGGTATAAAACTTTCAGCAACAATACCCAAAATACAAGAGACACTAAGAGAAGCTTAAACTAGCTAGAAGAAGACAAAGGAAACCAAGGTTACCTCAAAAAATAAAGAAAGTAGAAGGCTACGTTCTCTACCGAAACTTTGAGAAGAGTTTCAAAGATTTCACTCTGATTAAAGTGTTCCCCTTTGTGCGGTGGTCCAACGGAAAACAACAGTGCCTCGTGGTGGTCTCCGGTGGCTGTGGGTGGTGAAGGAGGATGGTGGGAGGTTGGGGAAGCTTTGGGAGATTGAAAATCCTCCATTTTTGTGGTCTGGACGCTTCTTTCCATATTTAACGCCAACTTCACTCGCCCAGGCGAGCAAAAATGCCTGCAAAATTCGCCTGGGCTTTTAGAATTTCTGTTTTAGTGAAAAATTAATTTGTCACACTTCATATATTATTTTGACAATCCCAACGGTAAAAAGTTACAAATATGGGTTAGAAATCTATCGTTAAAATTTGAAGACGATCCAACGGTTAACCCATCCAAAATTATGATTTTACTAAAACAGGTTTTGGGTCAAACTCGGAATCACTCAAATACAACGCATCTCAAACAAACTCCATATAATTTGACCTCTACACCAAGCAATTACACATGGATAATTCACATAACATTTCAACTAATCCTAATTAATAAAATTAATCAAATTATACAAGGAATACATCACACATATATCTTAAGTTATTAAAATATCAGGGTGTTACAGACTTCAATATAAGAAAGGAGGAGATGGCAAGTTGTTAGCATTTACAGATAGCGATTATGACGGAGATATGGAAGATGGAAAGAGCACACCTGGTTATGTGTTTTTAATGAGTTTAGGGGCTGTTTTATGGTGTTAAAAAAAACTACCCATTGTGACCTTGTCAATTACAAAAATTGAGTTTATGGCTACTGTAGTATGTGCTTGTTAAGGAATCTGGATGAAAAGAATTTTAGAGGAGCTGGGACATTTTTATGGAGATGGTATTTGTTAGATTATTGGCAAGTGTACAAATGTCGTCGCAGGTTATAGAATTTATAAAGAGATCGTCTCCACAGGGATTTGAGCCACTTAGTTATCCCAAATGAAAGTAATCAATTCAATAGTTATGTACAACAAATATAATCAGAATTTCATGGTTTTATGGAAATAACAGATTTAGTGCGTTGAAAATACAGAAAATTACGGAAACTAATAAAATGAATTTAATTTAAGAGAACATAGGATTGAGTTTCATCGTTCATACCCCTAGTATTCATTTAATATTAACATATGTGAATCATTTTTTAACATTATTGATGCACACAATAATTCACCTTGAATCGATCCCTTGCATATGAAGTAAATAATCCAACATTGCAATCATAATCTCGTGCTATTTACAATCAAAACGTTATGCTCTATTCCTAGCAACGTAACGTAAAGAGTAAAATCATTAAGTTCAAATCCTAAGGACACTTTCCAGTCAAGCTTAGAATTCAATTTCATGAAACTAGTGATAAAGTAGAATCAAACATTAAGAACATAATGAAATCACCAGAATGAGTAGAAAAAATTCATACATATATCAAATATTAAAATAGATACAAAAGGGTACGAAGATTATATCCAATCCTTTGGAGAAACTAACCGATCATTGTATAGAGTAAGAGATCAATAGAAGACAATGACGAATGAGGCGATCCCTACTCGTTTCTGTAGAGTTTCCACTCCTTTTCTCTATTCTTTCACCTCTCTCTATGTTTCCAAGTTGTTCCTCACGTTTTCCCCCTCCCCAATTGCTTCCTTTGCATGGCTATTTATAGGAAATGGTGGAGCAGGTTAGCAAAACTCACCCAGGCGAGCTGAAACTTAATGCTGAAGAAAGCTAACTCGTCCAGGCGAGTGAGTTATTTACTCATGATTTACTCGTCCAGGCAAGTTGTGTCTTAGCTATGAAGAAAGGTTAACTCGCGTAGGCGAGTTAATTGTTAGTTTGGGTGAATTTGGCTTCCAGAAAAATTTTATTTTGACCTGTTTGTCCTCTTCTCTTGTCTTGGTTGTTTCGGATGCCACAGATACACTTGATACCTATCGAAACATCGAAATTGAGTGGACGAATCTTCCAAAATGTGAACAACAATATTTATATATGTACAAAATAAGATTAGGACAAGTTTACAAGAGAATTTATTAAAATCAAAATATAAGTGTGTCAGTATTATAATATTGAAAATAACTAAAATATGACACTTATCAATATTAGTGTAATGTGTGATAATAGCTCAATCATCAAGTTGTCTAAAAATCTTCACATGCATGTCGAAGCAAACATGTTGATGTGAGATTTCAATTCCTAAGAAATCTTACTCAAGAGGGCAAAATTGAACTAGCTCATTGTGGGAGTCAAGATCAAGTTGTAGATATAATGACCAAACCTTTGAAGCTTGAAACTTAGCTTAGAAAATTGCCGGGAGTATTTGAAATTTTTGAGTTAAACTAGTTGTTGCATAGCATTTAGTTTAAGGGAGGGAATGAAGGAGTTGTTGCAGTATTTTTTTTTTCTGTTTAGAATAATATTAGTCTTTAGGAATATTTAGTTATATTTGTTTTAACTTGTTTCAATAACCACTTTCCACTAGCCTGTATTTTAGCTACAGTTAATAAAACTGAATCAGTCAATCAAATTGTTGCGTTCCTATTTTAATCTCAATTCAGATAAAAGTTATCAACACAAACTCCACCCAATGTCTGTTTGGAGTGGCTTAAACGTAAGTATTTCTATAAACATTCTTTGCAATGAGAAGCTTTACTGCCTCGAACAACATGACGTCATTTTCTCTCCCAAAATATTTCTTCATAAAAAGATACTAGTATTTTATAAAATAATATAAAAAAATATTTGTATTTATGACAGCTTTGACCACCATTAATTCTAAATCACAAACCGCTGTAGTAGTAGTATAGTACCGATTTTTAAATGCTCCTGGTTTTTTTTTATATATTCTTTTTAACTTCATGGCCACCACTTAATAATAGCGTCATTGATTTCCCCCTTTTGGAAAAATAAATAAATAAAACTTCTAAAACCACCCAATCCCACTCTTTCTAAATCTTAACAAAATGCCAACACCATAACCAAAACGCATACACACACACTCTCTCAAAAACCCTTTCTCCTTCTTCTATAAACTGTAACTGTTTTCTTCTCTCCCAGATCTTCGGCGCAGAAGAAAGTTCTCCAATTTCATCGCTTCCTCCTTTCGCGTTTCACTTTTTCTTCGGATTTTCGCCAATATGAGAGATTCTACGTTCGCGATGATGCTATAGTAGAAGAAGACAAAGAGAGAAAAAAAATGGACGATAGAGGTAGCTCATTCGTCACTGTTAGGAGAATTCCTCACGGAGTAACCTGCCATTCAAATTCTGGTATTTTTCCAATTAATTTTCTCCGTTTATTTTGATTTTTTTTTTCTCTTTCTTTCTCTTCGTGCTTTTCGCGACTCTTCTCTCTCACTCTCTCTTTCGCAAAGTTTTTATTTTTACGCAATAGTTGTTGTACTTGTACCACCACCTCTTACTTTTCTCTCTCTCTCTTTTCCTTCATAAAAAAAAATAAAAAATATATTATTATTATTAAATTAAATATCATATACATGGACCGAAATCGAGATCGAACCGTTTTATCTAGGCCCTATACATAAACCCGAGTTGCGTGATGTTTGCTGCTATTCTTAATTGCATTGGTTGGTGAAATCATTTTCTTCAATTATTATTATTTTTTCAATATCTTTATTTTCAAATCAATTTTTGTATAATTCAATCTCTCTTTCTCTTTAATTATTACTATGGGAGATGTTACTTTGTTTTGTGGCATCGAAGTTTTTAATCACTGTGGTGGCTGTTCCCGTAGATCTAGCGTTCATGAAATTCGGCTTTGTTCTTATCGTCACATCTTGGTAAATGCGATTCACGTGTTGTGTTTGAAGCTGCTACCGATAGATAGCTATATAATTCAGAATAAAGCAGCGCAGAGGTTTCCTATGATTAAGCTTTGCTGCGTTGGCTGGTTATTTTTTAATTATTATTTTTAATTGAATGTGTGTAGTTTGTTTCTTTGTTTGAGGGATGTTGTGGCATGTGGGTCCACATCCAGGTATAGCCTTAGTTTGTGCATTGGCCTATTGGGAGCACAGAATCTACTTGTTAAATGTTAAGGATGCATTTAGGTAATTGCTTGATCAAGCACTCACTTGGTCTTGTTTGGATAAACTTTTCGATAAACACTTATAAGAGTAGAAAATAAGGAGGTAAAATGAATTGAACTTCTCCTATAATTTAAAATCAACTTATACACTTAATTTTCGTAGAAACTCCATCCTATAGCTTCTTCAAAAGCTGAAGTGTGTAACATGATTTTAGCTGGTAGGAGAAGTTCAGTTCATTTTACCTCCATATTTTCTTTTCTGCTTCTACAAGTAACTTTATAGATAAGTTTATCTGAACAGAGCCTAAGTGTGGATCGTATAAGCACTTATGTATAGATAATAGACTGTTTTTATAATTGATGAGGAAATAGAGTTAAACTGTTGTGGAGGAGTTTATCTAAACAGGACCAAGTGTTTATTGTATAAGCGCTTTTATATAACCTGTTTCTAAATTGAAGAGGAAATGGAGTTAAGCTAGCTTGATATGCTATCTTGGAGCACTTATTGAAGTAAGCTAAAAATAGCTTTATGAATATATCAGAAATTATTTTCATAAACTCTTTCAATTACTTATATATGTGCTTATGTCATCATGTAAGCCTAAATAGGTTGTAAATAAGCTCTTCCAAAAGTACCCTAAAAATTGATTGGCAGATTGTGTCTTTTTCCTGGGAATTGAAATTTGTATACAGCCCAAAAGGAACTGCACTCTGGGGAGTTGGAATGGGCAGCTTTTACATAATTTATTGTTATTTTATATTTCAAAGCTCTCCAGTTATGTTTGCGAGGATTTGATTACAATAAATTGCAAATTATGAAGCTGTTAAGAAAAAAAAATATAATGCTGCCACTTTCTGTGTTGTTTGAAACATTGCCTGCTAGTCCATAACTTAGGATGAAATATGTAGCATAAAATAGAATTTATTGGGTAGAATCTTCATTGATGGCAATTTGGTTTTGTTACAGCTGAGGTTGTGGCAGGGTCATCCGCATGGCTTGGTCGAGGTCTGTCTTGTGTCTGTGTACAAAGGAGAGATAGTGATGCTTCTAACACTTTCGATTTAACCCTAGCCCAGGTAATGTTTTTGTAATCTCACTAAAGCAGCACTTGGTTTCTGTTCTAGTATCTCAGTTGATTATGCTTTAGGCATCTTTCTGCAAAAACCAAAATAAAATGGTAAGAAAATTTAAATTAGAGTAATGATGCTTCAATTTTTTTTACTACAATAAGCATCTTCTAAACTGTATACATGCAGTTTAGATTTGTATTGAATGATCTGTCTTCTTACCAAATAACAAACCTAGTGTTACATTGTATTTCTGATTATATGGGTTTTATTCTTGTTTATTATCCATATCTTGTGTATGGTTTGGGAGTGCCAAAAAATATATTTGTTAGAGGGGAACCTTGACTACCAATAGCTAATCAGTTGTTGTGTTTAGTGGTGGCAACTGCCAAGATAGTTAAGCTCCCTCTCATGAAATTGTGGAATACTTTCTACATTTTGTTTCCTCTGTTAAATATTGTAGTTTATAATTATACCACAACAAGAGGGTGAGCCCTGGCACAGCAGTAAAGTTGTGTCTTGGTGACTTGTTGGTCATGGGTTCGAATCCGGAAATAGCCTCTTTGCATATGTAAGGGTAAGGCTGCGTACAATATCCCTCTCCCTTACCTGCGCATAGCGTGGAGCCTCCAGGTAATGGGGTACGTAGTTTATAATTATACCACAACAAATTCTCATGGTGTTTAATTTCCATTTCTTAGGAGGAATGCTTGCAGAGGATACAGAGATGTATAGATGTTCCATATGATAGTTCTATAATTGAGCACCAGATATATGTGCCAATAATATTTTTCAAAGTCTGTGTAAGCAATGTGACAATCATTATGATGTACACCTTCAACCTATGTAGGCAGCCTTATGTGATGTCACTGGCTTATTACTCTAAGCGCAATCTTCAATGTCTTAAGACTGTAATTACATATTTAGGATGCCCTTAGGGCTTTGTGGAATGCTGCATTTCCTGAAGAAGAACTTCATGGCTTGATATCTGAGCAGTGGAAGGAAATGGGTTGGCAAGGGAAAGATCCATCAACAGATTTTAGGTAGATATTGTCCTCATATTTTTTTTTTTGGCTGCCAAATCTAGAACTCATTCTAGCTAATGTTGTTAATTTCCTCTAAATATTTGGCAGGGGTGGTGGTTTTATATCATTGGAGAATTTTCTCTTTGCTAGGAATTTCCCGGTATGATTTCTTTATTGGTTTGTTCACTCTTATCTGATTTTGTAACATGTTGACCAAAATTAAAGTTTAGAATGGAAAGCCTTGTGTTATGAGTGACAGCTCATCCTAGCAGCCAGAGAATGTAACGAGGAAATTGTACTTGTATTTCTTCCAAAAGAAGAGTCCTTTTAGTTTCTAATATTCAAGGGAACTCCTGTAGATATAGTGTTATTGTGGGGTATTAATTTTTGAAGAATGAGTATTTCTCTCTCACAGTAGTGATTTAAGATGATGTTTAGCAGAATGTCCATGCAGATCTGAAGAAAATTTTTGTGTTTGAATTTCTCCATGATATAAGAATTGTGTCCATATTAGTATATTCTCTTTCTTTCTTTAAGAGAATGGACTTTGTTTGGGGGGAGACATTAGTAGATTACCTTTCTTTTCTGGTATGTGGTGGAGTTATCCTGAGAATGGCTTGTTCTGTTATTCACTTTGTAACTCTAATACCTAATGTTGTCAAGATCGCGATCTTACTCGCGAACTTGTACGATTACCCGATTTTTAGACCCATGCTCGAGTTAACTCGCTGGGAGGATCGCCAGGTTCTGGAATCGTCGCCGGATCGCGAGGTGGATCGTGACGCGGACGGATCGGCGATCCGTGCCGATCCTTGAGGAAGGAAAAAAAAAGCCCAAATTGCTTCGCGGGTCGGGTTTGTTGAACCCACCAACCCAAATCCAAACTTACCTTTAATTCAATTAGGTAGACGCATGAAACTCTCATCCTCTCAGTCCGTCTGCGCCACTTTCCTTCCTCTTAGTCACTGCCGCAGTGCCGCTCCTCGCCGCTGCTCGTGGTTGCGCTGCTTGTCGTCGCCGCCTCTCGTCTCAGCTCCTGCTCGTCGCTGGTCGTCTGACTCTGCACAAGCACGCTGCTGCCTCTCGTCTCAGCTCCTGCTCGTCGCTGGTGAGTGCTTTTTCTTCAGTTCTCCGGCGCCCTCTTTCCCTCTCATTCCTCTGCGTCCGAGTGAGTCAGCGCCTTCTTTGTTTTGTTTTATTTTATACTTACTATTAAAATATAATTATAATATAATTATAATATAATAATATAATGAAGCTCTCAGCCTCTTTTAGAAACTCCACCACCTCCAATTCATTGAATACTACCGAATAGTAAAAATTATTTTTTTAAAAAATGTAAGTATAATAATATTAATACCACTTCCCTGCTCTTATCTGTTTAGTATTTTGAAGGGAAAAAAAATGGCAAGTGGCAGTAAGCATAATAGTGATGGTCCGACTGGTTCTGAAAGTGCAAGGAGCAGTGGAACTGGAAGTAGTATTGGATCAAGGACTGATATTGCATGGAACCATTGTGTTTCAATTGATGGGAATGCTAGAAAACTGAAGTGCAAATATTGTGAGAAGGTATTTACGGGAGGAATTTATCGAATGAAGCATCATTTAGCAGGAACTTCAAAGGATGTTGGAGCATGTAGGGCTGTTCCTGATGATGTGAAGAAATTAATGTGGGATGTTGTTTCTCAATTGCAGCAAAATCTGATTAAAAAGTCGCAATTCAAAGAATATGAAAGTGTGACTGAATCAGATGAGGGTGGAAAAAGAAAAAGAGAAGATATTGATAGTGCAGCAAATGTTTTCAAGAAAAGGGGAATGAGCTCTCAGTCTACTATGAATAACATTTTCAAGAAGAATTTGAGGGAGGATGCATGTGAAGAAATTGCCAAATTTTTTTACAACAATGCTATACCTTTTAATGTAGCAAAGAGTGAAGAGTTCAAGAAGATGTTTGAATTGGTTGCAAAATATGGTCCAGGATTTAAGCCACCATCCTACCATGAGGTGAGGGTTAAATATTTGAAGCAGCAAATTGAAAAGACCAATCAGGATTTGGAGGAACATAGAAGATATTGGAAGAAAACGGGGTGCACTATAATGACTGACGGATGGACCGATAGGAGGAGGAGGACTATTCTTAACTTTTTGGTTAATAATCCTAAGGGAACGGTATTTTTGAAGTCTATTGATGCTTCTGACATATGTAAAACAGCTGATAGAATTTTCAAGATGATGGATGATATTGTTGAGGAGGTAGGAGAAGAGAATGTCATCCAAATTGTAACTGATAATGCAGCCAATTACAAGGCTGTTGGAGATTTGTTGATGCAGAAGAGAAAGAAGTTATATGGGACACCTTGCGCAGCTCACTGCATTGATCTAATGCTGGAAGATTTTGAGAAGAAAATTCCACTCCATCAAGAGACAATTGCGAGTGGTAAAAAAACTACAACCTTTATCTATTCAAGAACTGGTCTTGTTTCCTTATTGCATACATTTACTATGGGAACTGATTTGATTAGACCAGCCACTACTCGTTTTGCCACTTCTTGTCTGACTTTGGGATGTTTGCATGAGAATAAGAGATCACTTATTAGGATGTTCACATCAAAGGAGTGACAATCTAGTCAATTTGTAAAGACTAAGGATGGGGTGCTTGTGGAAAATTTGATCACTGATAAGGCATTTTGGAATAATGTCTTAAATTGCATGAGGGGTGCTTTTCCCCTAATTAAGGTGTTGCGCATGGTGGATTCAGATGAAAAGCCAGCCATGGGCTTCATTTATGAAGAAATGGATACTGCCAAAGAGAAGATACAAAGTCTTTTCAATGGGGTTACTAAGAGGTAATTAATTAATTATCTTCTACTTGTTCAATTTTTTAATTTATATTATTATAAACTGTTTGAAAATTTATTTATTTTTTTTACCATTCTTAGCTACACTCCCCTTTGGGAAATAATTGATGAAAGATGGGATAGGCAATTGCATCGGCCTTTGCATGCTGCAGGCTACTATCTTAACCCCATGTTGCACTACAATCCTGAATTTAAAGCTGATTATGAAGTGAAGCGTGGAATGTATGACTGTTTAGATAGGATGGTTGGAGACCTTGATGAGATATCCATGATTGATGCTCAAATTGAGGATTTCAAAAGCAAATCAAAGTTTTTTGGTAGTCCAATAGCTCAACGTGCACTTAAAACAAAAACTTCAGCACAATGGTGGGAGTCCTATGGTGATGAACATCCAGAATTGCAAAGATTTGTTATTCGAGTATTGAGTTTGACATGTAGTTCATCCGGTTGTGAGCGTAACTGGAATGCCTTTGAGCGAGTAAGAATTTGAATTTATGAAATTCATTTTATAATTATTTACTTATACTTAGTACCTATTATTTGTTAATGGATTTTATAATTATTTAGGTTCACACCAAGAAGAGAAATCGTTTACACCAAAAGACCATGAATGATGTGGTGTTTGTCATGGCTAATTCAAGATTGAACAAGAAGAAGAACGTTAGAAAAGGGAAGGTTTATAACATTGATGATCTTTCTTCTGATGATGAATAGATTGTGGAGGACAATGAGGCAAATTCAGATTTGGATCCTATAGATGAACATGTTTTAGTTAAGCGGGAGAAAATGCTAGTGGTGGTGGTGAACCCATAGATGATTTGGATGTTCCTCCAATTGTTGATGATGTAGATGAAGGAGATGCAATTAATGAGGATGAAGATCATATGGAAAATGACTATCCTGATTTTAATTTGAATGATCTCCTAGACTAGTGTGATTGTATTAAGTAATTATGAACTTATTATGACTTTTATGAGTTTATGTTATGACTTATGAACTTATTTTGAATTATGTTTTGGATCTTAATCTTTATGATTTATTATGAGTTTTAAGTTGTTTTTCTTGTCTATGTTATTTTTTATGTATATGCATATGTATAAATATAATTTTACATATACACGTAACTCTTACGATCCGAGTTACGATCCTCGAGTTACGATCTTTTACCCCCCCTTCCGATCCCCTTCCGATCCTCGAGTTTGACAACATTGCTAATACCACTCTCTGTTTGTAACTCTAGGTACTTTTGTTGCCATTTATTGATATACTTTCACTTTGCGGAGCAAAAAAAACAGAAAAGAGAAAGGGTCTAGCAAGTGAGATTGCATTATAAACGAGAATGATGTTTAAATTAATCGATTTGTTTTTTCTTTCCATGACCTTTCTTCTAAATTGCGCCTACTTTACCAGTGTCTCTAAAATATGATGTCATGTGAGTCACTGGTAAACTTTACTTTACTCCATTCACCCCGGTTTCAAAGGATCAATGTTGGATTTCCTTGCATACTTTTTTCATTCTAATGAACTGTTGCCTATTTTGTTTCTTTAAGGTCTTGATGTTTATCCGGCATATTGTAACTTCCAGGGCTCATATAGATTCTTTTTTGGGTACAAAAAGTGGTATCGTTATTATTATTAGATAGGAAATATTCATTACAGGACAAAACAAAGCTGAAAAAATGATTAAAAAAAAAAAAAAAAGCTCCACAAAAGAGAAAAACCAGAGAGGAAGCTAGGCAGCTAGCTGCCCCAAAACAATCATATAAGACTTCCTAAATAAATCTGCAAAAAAGGAAATAAAGCTAAAGTAACTCTGAAACAGCTCTGCCTTAGTGTTCATCAGAAAGACAACTTTGAAGACTCCAAAAGAAAACATTTAATCCTCACAATTCCTTTAGGCCTTCCATAATTTATTGTTGTAAATAACCTTAAAAGTCATTTCTGTACATTTAGTGAGACCCTTACCCTATTTGTTTGTCTTTGTTAATCAACATCAACAGCACCTTTAACCCAAGTTAATTGAGGTCAGTGGTAGATGAACCCAATGATAAATCGAAAATAGGACAAAAGAGAGAAAAAAAAACTAAAATAAAAGAATGGTGAAAGAAAGAAAGGAGAAAAGAATAGGAAAAAAACTAAACAAGGGAACGACTGAAACATATAATTACTAATGGGTTTAACCCTCCTCCAAGCTTATATCTTTTCTCCACTCCGTCCTAAGACAAACTGTCCACCAATCTATATCTCACTCCATTAGGTCTTGTTTAACTACCTTTTCCCAGTTAAGTTTCGGTCGACCTCTACCTCTCTTTGTGTCTAGCTCTTGGTAGCAAACTTTTGTTCTTACAGGAGCATCCAGTGGCCGTCTCATGACGTGCCCAAACTATCTTAATCTATGCTCCCTCATCTTTTCACATACCGGTATCACTGATACCTTTCGTTGAATATTCTCATTTTTATCTTATCCATCTTCGTATATTCACACATCCACCTTAACTTCCTCATTTCTGCTACTCCTATTTTATGTTCATGTTGCCTGTGTGCTGGCCAGCATTCCGCTCCATATAGCATTGTCGGTCTAACAGCTGTTCTATAGAATTTTCCTTTTAGCTTAAGGGGAATCTTGCGGTCACACAAAAATCCCAATGCACTCCGCCATTTTATCCACCCTGCTCTAATTCTATGACTTACATCTTCATCGATCTCACCACCTTTTTGCAACATTGATCCCAAGTATCTAAAAACATCTTTCTTGGGTACCTCTTGACCAAGTAGATGCACTGTGTCTTGATCACTATCTTTAACCCTCGAAAACTCACACTTCATATACTCTGTCTTGCTCTTGCTTATTTTGAATCCTTTAAACTTCAAAGTGCTTCTCCATAATTCTAATTTCCTATTAACGTCATCTTTGGTCTTATCAATAAATACGATATCATATGTAAAAAGCATACACCACGGTACTTCATCTTGAATATCTTTCGTTAGTTCATCCATTACGAAGGCAAAAAGATAAGGACTAAGAGCTGAACCTTGGTGGATACCTACCGTGATAGGGAAATACCTTGATGTTCCATTACAAGCTTTCACACATGTGGTAGTCCCATCATACATATCTTTGATTTCATTAACATACTTTAATGCTATCTTTTTCTTCTCAAGAGTCCACCATAAGACTTCTCTTGGGACTCTATCATATGCTTTCTCAAGATCTATAAACACTATATGTTAATCAAGTGTTGTTTTTATCCCCAAGAACCACAAAATTTTCTGCCAGCCTTAAATCTAATCAGTTGTTGCTGTTCATGTATCTTTGTTGTATCCTTTTGTTTTTGCAGAAATCCTTCCAGGATCTTTTACGCAAGCAGGAAGGAGACCGATCAGTGTGGGAATACCCATTTGCAGTTGCTGGTGTTAACATCACATACATGCTGATACAAATGCTTGATCTTGAAACTGGTTTGTTACCTCTCCTGTTATAACTTTTCTGTTTTTTATCATGTCTAAAAGGAAGAATTGGGTTGCTGTGTGTATGTGTGGTCAATTTTCTTTTTGTATTGTGTCATGTGAATTTCATAGAGCACCCATGATGAATATTCTTAAAATTTAAGGTGTCCTTTCGATTTTTGTATGTTGACAGTTTACTTTTGCATAAATCAGTATAGTAAAGGTCACGGCTATCACCATCTGAATCACTGATGGGATCATATTGTGATACATTGAATCAATGTGTGGATCAGTAACAGTTATCTAATAATAATATGCTTTGCCTTTACAGTCAAGCCACGCAGTCTGGTTGGAGCAACTTTTCTAAAATTTCTTGCAGGTAGCCTGCACTCACCCTTTTTAATCCATTATTTTGCTTTTCTTGAATATGGAAGGGGATTGATCAGGGAGGGTCTGAGCATTAGTCAAAATGAAAAGGGGTTTATTTAAAATGTTATAGCCTTTACTTGCAAGTTGCAGGCTAAATTTTATTTAAGCTTGTGGTTTTAAGTAACTAAATCCGTTCAGCGTCTGACAGAAAATGAGTCAGCTTTTGATCTTCTCTATTGCATAACTTTCAAGCTAATGGATCATCAATGGCTTTCTATGCATGCCTCATACATGGATTTTAATGTAAGTATTCTATAACCTCAGCTTGCTGTAGAAATATTATGGTGTAGAATTTTGTTAAGGAAGAGTGGAATGCAAGAGTATGGATGGAAGATATATGGGAATGGTACAGATGTTTGAAAATTCGTATACGAAGAGGAAATGCTCTGCTTGAGCACTTTATTGGGTAACTGTCATGATCCTATTTTAACATAGAAGTTATTAGGGAGAACAGATGTGTTTGTTTAAATTAAGAGTTTGTCATGGAGGGAAGTGAACCTGATGTTGTTTCTTGGCAGTTGACCTTTACTTGGTAGGCTTTAGATTGCTAGTGGCCATCCTGCTAATATACCTATTTACTTCATATTCTGACAGGCAGTGATGAAAGAAACACGACGCCAGCTAGAGAAAGAGCTTCTCGTTGAAGACATAGCCCGGCTTGAAGATTTACCCTCATACAAATTACTTTCCCGATAGTAACATTCCCAAAATCCTCTCAGTCCTATTTTTTGCCAATAAGCTTTTGCATATGATGCGATGTGATAGCATGCTCCTCTTATCATAATTTTCACTCCTCTCAATTCAGCATTTTCAATAACATTTCAGCAAGAATGAGCAATAACATGTAAAACTGATGTGAGCTTAAATCCAATGTTCTCATGAAGGATTGATCATTGAACTGGTGAAAACATTGGTTTAAGGGTCAATAGTTCAATCGAGGTTGAATCAAGATCGAATCGGTTTAATAATTTTTTTTAATATTTTAATATAATATTATAATAATATTAAAAAAATAACATAATTTGTATAAATTGATGATAATAATAAAAAATAAACTTTACTTAAAAGTGTCATCAGTTATAAATTTTTTTAAAAAATCAAAATGATGTCGTTTTGAATTTTTTTAAAAAAAATAGTTTTAAGTAAAATTGGTTAAATCAGTTAATCCACTATATTTACCGGTGTTTTACCGATTCAACGGTTTTTAGCCGATTTTATGATTATCTATTTTTAGGAAATATGGGATTGAACAAGTGATCGGTTCGATCGAATTGGTCGTCTGGTATGGGTTTCAAAATAGTGCTTAAATCCTTATACTTGATGTCAACTAGGTTTGAGATGGATGCAGCAGTTAAGCTTTTAGTCTAGTTGAAAGATGATTTTGTTGGCTTGACATGCTGGCCAGGAGGCTGAAATGTAAATTTCCTTGGTATTGGATATCAATGATTTGTGGTTTTCCACGTTACCAATATATTTCCTTGCGGCCTTTTAACCGGTAATTCCAGCTTGCAGTAATGTATTTCAGAAAACCATATTTTAAATTGATTACATCTTCCTGATCTTGTTTTATACACTGCATATATTTGCAGATGAATTTGCCTATAAGCCTAATTGTGGTATCTTTCCGGAGTTGATAAAGATAGTATTCCTGGTAGAGTGGTAGTAACACGCTTTGTTTTTATCATATCTTAGGATGTTTTTCTGATTCCAGATTAAATTTCTTGAATTCTGCTTGTTGAAGTGTTAGTTGAGAATTTAAATTTGGAAGATAATCAAGGAACTGAGATTTTTGTGCCAACAACTTTTGGTGGTATCCGCCATGCTTTAACTACACTTTCACTTTCAAGGAAAAATTTTATGTAACAATCAATTACTATTATGGGTTCGTTTACATAAATCTATCTAGAAATATTTATAAAAAAATAAGATAAAATAAATTTGTCAGAAGCTAAAAATAATAAATTATCTCTTCTAGTGTTTACTGTGAGGGATTGTGTATGCTATCTATTTAGTTATGCCCGGGTTGCTTTGTCTCTGGTGTGTACCATCTTGTAGATTAGGATGAACTACGTTTAATTTTGATATATCATTGGTGTAAATGTTTTTACATTATTAATTAATAAAAATTACTTTAAAAATGATTCTTAGTAATTATTAAATTTTTAATTATATAATAAACAATATTCTAATTGGAAATATTTTTGGTTCTTATGAAGAAATTTATGAATAAAAAAATAAACCCGAAATATTGGCGTTCCATCTTGCTTCCTATGTCAACTAAATGATTTCCGGTTGAAATCAGCCCAAAGAAAGCAAGTAATGGTTTGAGAGTGCTTCTTCCTACACCATATAAAAGTTCTCATACACCATTTTAAACAGTGAAATTCCCAATATAACCCTTATTTAAAAAAATTATATAATAATTTGAAAAGCTTTTCTTCTTCCTTCCCTCTCCTGCACGTTTTTATTTTCTTCTCCGGCGACACCAAGTTCTTCTTCCCTGACCCCATTCAGTTTGCTGTGTTATTCCCTCTGTTGTAGCATTATTGAGTTTAACCTCTTCCCTGAGCGCATTCGGTTTCCTCTTCTCCGCTGCCCCATTTAGTCGGCCGGACGTTGTTGGAGGTTTGTTGGAGCTTTGTCGGCAATCACATTGCATTGGTGGTGAACCCTTGAGTCTGTGTTGTCATCCTGGTGAGTTCTTTCGTCGTCCATGGAGGTCTGGTGGTCGGGCATGGAGGATACGGATCGGGTAATGCGTGACAGGGGTACGGATTCGGCAATCCGTATGGGTTATACGGATTACGTGATCGGTATAGGCCATACGGATTGGGCAATCCGTATAACCCATACGGATTGCCCAATCCATATGGCCTATACGGATCAGGTAATCTGTATAAGCCATACGGATTTCCCAATCCGTATAGTCCATACGGATTGCCCAATCCGTATAGGGCTATTTTCTTTGAAAAAAGTGTTTTTAAAATAATTAGGCACAGGATTTTTCATTTGAATATCCAAATATTAATAATGATATGCTATTTAAATAGTTAGGAACATTATATTTCAATTTGACATGGTAGGTGACATTGTTTTTGAATCATGCTTGTGGAACCCGAAATGGGAT
>PYAF01003968.1:148379-176191 GCA_007407185.1 Glycine tomentella
TAAATTAGTTGAATCGGGAAAAACAGTTTTCACAGCAGTCATCAAAGCTGAATCTCTATCAGTAACAATAACCTGTGGCATGAATTCAGTTTTCAAAAAAATCCCTCTAAAGCATTCAAGGGCCCAGACAACATTGTTGATGCGTTCAGCCTCTAAATAGGCAAATGCGGCTGAAAATGTCATCCCAGTTGGTGTGACATCGACAATGTCAAGCAAAGGAAGTCTGTACCTGTTTGTTTTGTAGGTACTGTCAATGAGGAACACCATATGATATGCATTACTCAACTGTACTGCATCTGGATGTGCCCAAAACAAGTCACGTACAACATTTTCATCCTTCACTCGATGCCAATGAATATACATGTCGCGTTCAAGAAGTTTCATTAGTTGTTGCATTTCAGTATTATTGTCTCTTGTACGCGTTCGGTATGCATATCTTGCATTGTAAACTTGCTTCAAACTTGTTACATTATCCGCATTGTGCTCCTTCAAAGTTAACAGAATATTTCTTGGTTTCACCATACACCTTGTCATATCACCAACAATGATCTTCTCCTCCTCAGTTATTCGACCAGCATATGGGTGTCCACAGAATGACTTAGCCAAAACATGGTTATGATTACCACATATTAGCTTCACCATCCACCCTTGTCCTCCCGGGATTGGTTTACCCCTCAGCTTAAACAGACACTCACATTTTCTGGTGCTAGTGGTTGAAGGTGTGAAACCTTTTTTCCATGCCCTATATTTTCCACTCCTTTCACAACCAATTAACACAAATGACGATCTTCCCATTTTTCCAGTTTTTGTATCACTCCTCATTATGACCGCTATAAAACCATTTTCAAATGCAACGGTACGAGCCCATTTCAATATCGCATCACGCGATTCAAACACCTAGACAAATGGATAATTAATATTTAATATGCTAAACCGTGTCATATAACAACTTTAAATACATTCATATACAACTAATTACCTCGTTTGTTTGAAACGCCGCAGAACAATCAATTAAACAAGCATTATCCTCAAACACATCCGGGTCCATACCATTGTCTTCATTGAATTCAAACGCATCATCGTCTACTCCAATGTCTTCCTCCATATTAACTTCTTCCGACATTATACTGTCATAAATTCATTCATCGTTGTCCATCCTAACAAATAACAATTCAATTAAACATAATAAAACTCCATGTGGAACAGCATATAAATATACACACGCTTATAATTAATTTGTCGTTATTTATTTTATTTCATTTTATCTATTGTTATTTTTTTACAACAATTAAATTTATTAACTTCATTTAATCAATTAATTTATCAAAACAAACTCAATGTTATGCAAATATATGGTCACAACAATTTTTTCATTTTTAAAAAGCTTTTTTTCCAGCAATTTCCAACCATACGGATTACCTCATCCGTATGGATTATACGGATTAGCCAATCCATCAAATCTATACGGATTAGGTAATCCGTATAACTCATACGGATTACTGAATCCGTACGTCATCAACGCACACCACTCACCTTTGCACACTTCGCCGACAGCTCTACAACTCCGGCAACCACTAACAACCACCCGAAATGAATGAAATGCCACCCAAAAACACCAATGCTGTTGCAATGAAGCTATACGGATGTTGCCCAAAGCTATACGGATGTGGCAATGCTTTTCAAAAGCTTTTGACATGAAGCTCAGTTGTCCAACCTCATATATTTGTGTCCAAAAGCAGCAGGGGCATTTCTGGGATTTTGAAAAATAAAATGGTGTAGAAGAACTTTTATATGGTGTAGGAAGAAGCACTCATGGTTTGAACAAATTCTTCGTCTTCTTCCACAGGCCCCACTTGAAGAACAATATGGAGAGAAAGAGAGTATTAAATGGTTTAAAGTATATACTGATCGAACTAGCCTTACTATCATTATTTTTTTATTAGAGATATTTATACTATTTTATAGTTTTGAGGATAAAATGTTTTTAGCCTATACTTTTTGTTGAATCTTATTTTTATTTTTAGTACTTGAACTTTTATATCATGCAATTTAATATCTAAACTTTATAAAAAAATGTTTTAGTCTCAGGCCAATTTCTGCATTTTTTAATTTTAGGTTGTGAAGAAAAATTAAAAACATATTTTTATAAAATTTATGGACGAAATTACATTATATGAAAAAAAAGTAATAACAAGAAACTTTTAACTTTCTTTCATACATCCTATTTTCTTCAAAATAGCATAAAAACCTAACTTTCTATTTATTTTCCTTCCTTCCTCTTTGTTTTTTCTCCTTTCACTGCACTTTCATTGTTACTAGCAGTGGTATCCATAAAAACAATAGGCCACTATTTGCTTCAATGTATAATCACCCTTGTTTTAGAAAAACATAAAAACAAATAAAACTCTTTTCTATATAAAAAATTACTATTAAAATATTTTTATCTTGAAATTAATTCTATTAATAATTATTAGTAAAACTCAGTTAATTATGTGAACCAAAATTTTAACTCAATTATTACTGAAACTAAGAATGATGAACTGAGAAAAATACGTCGTAATTACTTGTTATTGTTAAGAAATTTAAATATATTAATTTAGAACAACCAAAACATATAATATTCTTAAAGAAAAAAAAAACATAACTTATTAAAATAAATAAATTTAATTTGATCATATCTAATGTAATTTAGGGGCACAAGAAGGTTATAATTACGTGATCTTTCATGGTTATCATAGTGATACGCAGGACAAAAAATATTATTTAAGGAGTCACCAACTGTGCTGATATTTCCTTTGATTTCATTCATTGTACTACTCCCACCTTTCTTTACCTGTATTAAGTGTGCACAATTGATTGCATAGATATTCTGTCTCGAACCCTTTCCACTCCCTTTACTTTTTACCTAACAAGGGCGGCGAGTGTCCACAAATGTAAAATGTGTTTTATGGCCACAGTTCAAATTAAGACATGTTCGAAGTACTTCCACTATTTTAATTAGTGTAAACTATATCGCCCTGTAATGAATTGTTAATCATATGCAAGTGTCTATTTTACACTAGTGTTTAGAAATACTCAGAGAAAATCTCATAATGTTTACACGTACAGCATTTTTTTTTAGTCATTTAATGTTTTGGAAAGAATAACTACGAAGTTCCATGATAGGATACCGAAAAGATAGTGTTTAAAAATAATGACAAGTAAATATATTAAAAAATACAAGTATCATTTTCTCTTATTAATTTTAAAGAAAAATATATGCTACGTAAATTTTACTATTATTTTAAAAGTTATATGATCAGTTATTTGTGATTAGTTAATACTATAAAGTGCATCAAAAGGTATGCCATTTTCCAATTGAACACAAACGGGATATAGAATGGAAGATATAGAAATATTTTGTCAGCAACTTCATCGATGGCTAATAAACAAAGGCACAAATTAGCAATGAAATAAAACAAACCCATTTTAGGATTTAAAGTACATGTGAAAAGCTTCAAAAAAACATTTATTTAAGAAGAACATAATCTTTATATTAATTATCTGTACCAAAAAAATTATTAAGTTAAGAAAAAGTTGTAAGAATGTTATTTATAAAACTCCAAATTTTTTTACAGCTCCAATTAAACTTTGATTTAGCTATTCCAAGCACCTTATTTATTCTTAAAATATATGGTGTAATTGACAATACAATAGAAGCGAACATGTTTTAACAAGCGCCAATTTATTTATTATAACTGTGAAGTTGAGATGGGAATGGAAGATTATAATGTAACTGCACCGGCATCCGCATCAATGGCTCATAGGCAAAAACATTAACAATCAACAAGGTAAAGGCAAAACTAGTTTGGGATTTAATTTATCAAACTGTGAGCATGTTTCAACAGAAATGACATAAATAGACTCGACATGCAAACCACGGCACCAAACTCTTAGCAAAAGTCCAACAATGGACAAAAACAGAAAACATGTAGATAATTAGGATCAACCCAAGGCAATTTCAAGATCAACTTGAGGCATTTGTTTTACTCATAGATCCAAAAGTGCTGGGAGCTTTGCCAGTTAGCAGGGCCCTCAGGGAACCACAATGCAATTTCCTTGTTAGCACTCTCAACTGAATCACTTCCATGGATAACATTCCTACACAAAACAAGTTTGCATTAAACAAAATTCAACGTTCCACTCTAATTAATCTATGAAATTTAAATAAAATATCTAGATCAACAAAACATGACTAAAATACCAACAATTTGATTTTGATGAACACAATAACATGTATACAGCACATGGATACCAACAAAATGCACTCCCTTGTTTTATATATTCTCATTAGTGTTAACATCTCCTTTAGTTGAAGTTATTATGAACATATTGCAATATTAGCGCAAGAATGAAAATTGGTAGAGGATGCTCTTGTCTCTAAAATATGCGGCTTTAGAAACCAAATATTGTAATAAGAAAAACACACAACTATTCAAATTGAAAATCATACAACAAAATAGTCAACCTAAGATCCACACAATTAAATTAGAAATTTGAATAATGGAAACAAACACATAATCATGCAGCTGAAACAAAACATTTGAAAGCTTGAAGAACAAGATTGTGATGAAACAAGTCTATTATACCTTCCAATGTCAATAGCAAAGTCACCACGAATAGTTCCAGGCTCAGATTGAGCTGGGTTTGTGGCTCCAATAATCTTTCGGCCAGTTGTAACAACATTCTTACCCTCCCAGATCATGGCAACAACAGGGCCAGAGACAATGTAATCCACCAAACCACTAAAGAAAGGCTTGGCAGACAAATCAGCATAGTGCTTCTCAGCAAAAGGACGGTCCACAGTAACAAGTTTCAACCCTGAAACCAAATCACACCATACAATCATTAATAACATTTTCAAAACATTAAAAAACAACCATAACTTGTTGTCAAATCAAAATTTGAGAATTGATAATCGACTATAAAATAAGATTTCAATTTTCAAACATCAAACTAAGAATTCATCATGCATTTGATGTCTAGGCAAAATATTCAACTATAATATAGGGGAAAATAGGAACTAAGGTGTTTTCTGATAATCAGAAACGAAAAATCATGTTCTAAACCTAGCCAGGATGCTCTCATAACAAAAATTCAGTATACTATTAAGTATTTAACTAATTATTACCTTTCAAGTAAAAACCCTTCTTCTCAAATCTGCTAATAATCTCGCCAATCTGAAACAGAACCACTTTTCAGTCAAATATTAATAAACCTCAAATCACATGCATAACCTTAAATTTCAAAACATAGAAAACAAATTATCGACCCAGAAAAACTCATCACCAAAACAAACATCGGCCCAATTTCTGAAAATCCATATATAGCAAATCCATCTTCTGAAAACTCAAATCCCCAAAACACCAAAACTCACCACCAAAACAATCATGGACCCATTTCTGAAAATCCAAAAATAGCAAACCGATCCTTTCAAAACACAATTTCTCAAAACCCAGTTCAGAAAATACAAATCACAAAAAAGAAATAACAAAAACACCAACCCATAAAAAATTGCTTGGAAACTCCCCCTAAGAAGCACAAGATACCAAGAAATATCACGAAATTCATGCAAAAATCCCAAATTTCTACAGACCAAGATCACAAGATGTAATATATCAAATAAAAGAGAACAAAAAAAGAGAGTTGTGGAGAAAAGAAGCACACAAGGCCTCTTTGAACGCCATCAGGCTTGATCATGATGAAGGTTTGCTCGGCCATGTCTCTCTCTTTCGACGATTTTGAGTTCAATGTGTGTTCGTGAGTGAGAGAGCGTAAGGAATACGGTAGAACAGGTGAGGGAAAAGGGTATTTATATACGGGTGCTGATGGAGGACGCTCCAACCCTAACCCTAATTTCCCGAACGAATATTCTGCCTTTTGCGTTGGGAATCATTTTCTTTTCGCTATACTTTTTTATGTTGATATCTTCTTTGACAGTAACGTATTTCCTTCATTTTTGTATTTTTTTTATATATTCTTTGATGGTAATGTATTTCCTTCATTTTTGTATATTTTTATTCTAATACCCCTATATATGTATAATCTGATATACTATTCTGATTCTCTCTTTTTTATAATGAATTTTTTCCCCTTATACCTACATATTCTAATTCAAATTCTCTCTTTAATTTTTTTTAATACCTAATTCTCTCTTTGGTGCACAACATAACCGGGCTCAAATATATAGTACTTCATTCCTCCGTTGATTACAAGACAGTGTAAATTAATATAAGTTGAAAATTTGTTAATTTAGTTTTTAGCATTAATAAGTTTGTCAGATCATTTCAACTAATAATTGATCTATCCAATCCAAAATAATTCAATCCAAATCAAATTTGTACACATGTATATATTTTTATTCATAAATTTATAATACCACTCATATTTTTATTTTTATTTCCTACATATTTGTAAAATTATCATATAACTTATACCTATTTATGAAAAATACATTTAGTTATAATTTTTTTTACTACCCATTTGAGTTAAGATGGGTAAATATACTATTGTTAGTTATATATTGACATATAAATGAAATATTTGATATTTTAAATTATTTTTATTATATATATCTTATTTTTTATTTACTATTTTCTAAAAAGTAAAAGTAAGAATAAAACCAAAAATTCATTCAATCCAAACTGTTTTAAATTGGACCAGATTAAAATTTTAAACTAAACCAATTGGATGATAAATCAATAAAATTGAAATGATGAGAATTGATGATTTTTCTCTTCAAAATTGATCTAATTCAATCCATAAACACCCCTATATTGATGAGATTGAATTGGATGATTTTCTCTTCAATACATATACTTATATTTTATGTTACGTATCCTGATCCATGCGATTCAATTACTAATCCAATAATTTGGTCAATAACCCATTAATTCAATGTCTCCCCTAGGTCAACGACATGCTCGATTTTTAAAACTACGATCCCATCCTATAAAATCACTAAACCATTTTATTTTCTTTCTATTGGGCCTTACTAGGCCCAGTCCATCAGAGTTCCTACCCCACTAACACTCCTTGCTTATTCTTTATTTTTAATTGTTAATCCATTATTCTTTTTTATTGATTTGTTTTGGAGTATTGTAATAAATTGAAAAGTGGATATTATAATTTGTGCAGCTTGTGGTGTGAACATATCCTTATTTGCATAATTGCATCCTAGTCATATGCATGTGAAAGTAGTGTATATTTGCAAAAGTTCATCGATGGACAGTTAGACATTAAACATCACAGGGGTCTATTTGCTAATGAACATGATTTTACAACATGTTCTTGTGGCCTTTTGGTGACTAATTCTTGTCTATTTATGATTGTTAAAGCTGATATGTTTCCTGGAGTTTGCCTACTGCTGTGGTTTCTGATAACACGAGGATTAGTGCTCTATTTTGTTGAATTGAATTGGCAAATGGGTGCATACTAAGACCGAATTGGGGTATTAAATGGAGATTTTGAATTAAGAAAGTATAAATGGAGGCATGGTTTTGGGGAATATTAGGAAATTTTGGACTATCCTGAAAGCTGAATTAAATTTTCGGCATAATGTGATGAAAGCATTTGATGCTTGCTTGTTCTGTAATGAAATTTATTGTCATGGTTCTTTGATTTTTTCCTTGCTATTAAGTATATATGGTGACATGTAATTTGGTGGTTAAACACTTAAACTGTCAAACTAAATGGTGAAATTCTGACATAATTTCGGTTTAAGAGATATGAGTTTAACATAACAAGAATGTGACTACAATATGAAGTTTAATGAGGACTGCATAGTCACAGTTTTGCAGCTGGGCCTGTCAGGACCTTGATTGTGTTCCGGCTGTTTCGACATGTTTCATGGAACAAATTTATGATAAGATAGTTGCTACTGAGTTCTACTAATGTCTAACAATGATATTAACTTGGCTTCTATGGAAAATTACCTCTATGACTCAGTTGTCGTGAGAGTCGCAAGGATTTTCTGTGTACATGTGGTTAATTTCACTTTGGTTTTATCTTGTGACTCTCAAAAAATGCTTATGAATCTCCTTGTTATAATTTATGTAGTGGAGTTTTTAATATCAATAATTGATAGTCTAATTATATGGAAAGTTAAAATAATAATGATACAAAATTGTTGCATTTTGGCTTGATTTCTTATAATATGGTACTAAAGTTTCTGTTAGGTGTAGTGTTGAATTGAGGGGGAGCCACTTGAAGCACAAAAGATAAATTGATTCAAGAAGGAAGGTTTTGAACTTTCAACATGCCATGAAGCCTTAAAGATTAATTTGTGATTGAATGTAAAAGGAAGAAAGCATTTCTGGTGATCCAAGTGCATTGCATTCATATCATTTATTAAATTCATGTGGTTATGAGAAAGAGTTCACAAGGCTTTGATAAAATTACATAAGTTTTTAAATCAAATCATAAGGTTTTGGAAAAATAAGTTTCTTTCTGGTATAATCGATTATTTCAATAAAACAATCGATTATTTTGATCTTTGTATTTTCTAGAAAACCTTTCAAGAACATTGTAATCGATTACATATCGGGTTAATCAATTATTTTCACTTGATTCACTTTTTGAACTGCCTTGATGAACATTGTAATCGATTACCAATGAACTGTAATCGATTACATCAGCTAAAACAAAGAATCATCTTTCTGTCATAATCGATTACCTAATACATTCATTAGCTTGGAAGCTTTCTGGCTTAATGTAATCGATTACACAATACAACTCGTTTTATATGTCTTCCTGGTTTAATCGATTACCAAAGGATGTAATCGATTACACTGTACTTTTATTATTGAACATTCTTCTGGTGTAATCGATTACTCATTGTTATAATCGATTATTTTGATTGAAAACCATACCCAGAATTTTTATGAACACTTTAATCGATTACAAGCTTGATTTAATCGATTATATAAGCAAAATAATCGATTACAGAAGCGTATTTAATCGATTACCAACGGTTATAAAAGTTTGTTATAAATAGACCTTTGGCTCAGCTGTTTTTCTAACTTGACCAATTCGTATTACTGAGCATTCAAAGGCTTTTCAAACTCTTTTTAGTGATTCTTTGGGTTCATAAGGTTCTTGCTTTTCACAAAACTTTCATGAGTTGTTGAATTGAAGAAAAAGCAAGAAGGTTCTTTACAAAGTTTTAAGGAAGTAATGGTCTGAATCTGTTTTCAACATACAACCTGATTAATCATTCATATATGCATCATTCATTGGATCATCAGGTGATTTCTTTCCTTAAACTTTGCAGTTGTATCACAGTTATTCAATTTCTGTAAAGATTGGCTTATTGTAAATGGGTTTCTTTCATGATAACTAGAGATAGGGTTTCTCTAGAGGTTGCTGAGTAGTGTTCTCAGTGGGGTTGGTCTCTAAGAGTCTAATAGTGTTTTAGATCTCTGAACTTTATCTAGGGTTGATAAATAGAGGCTTGTAATATCTTGTAAGAATATTATTTGCAATAGTGGAACTCCATTCTAGTGTTGAGTGGAAGAACTGGATGTAGTTTCATAGTGTTTGAAGTGAACCAGTATAAAATTGTGGCTGATCTTTATTCTATTCTCATCATCTCTTATTGATTTGGTCTTTGATTCAAACTACTTGTACATAAAAGATTTCAATTGTCTATTGATTTTTTTGATTGAGGAATTTGATTGAATATAAGATTGGTTGATTTGAAAAAAATTTAAAAGTGATAAAGATCCTGTGGAAAACTCTGATTTGTAAAATTTTAAATTACCAAGGTTCAACCAATTCACCCCCCCTCTTGGTTGTTTAGAAGTATTCCTATTATTTTCATGTAGTCATGGGCGGATCTACATATAGGATAGGGGGTAAGTGTCCCCCCTTAAATTTTGACATTAAATTTTGCAAATCTAGTTCCATATTCTTAAGTAATGACCTTGGAGAAAAAGTGATAAGTGAGATTGATATTTGGGATTGTAATATGCATTAGATTTTGTCCCTTGTTGGCTATAGCTTGTAAACTAGATTGAACAGTTTAGTATAACATATGTGATTTTCCAATGCCTCACATATCAAAAGTACCATTGGAGGATGAATTTAGAAGTGATTTGAATTTTAAAATATTCTTGTTTATATATATATTTCTTTTAAAAGCACTTGCACTTAGCTTTCTTTACTCATTTTCACTGTCATTTTCGGCCCACTCTGCATCACCTTTGGTTCATCCCTTATTGGTGACAACAAATTGCAACAAGCCATATCATGTAGTTCTAATTGGAATTCTTGCTTTCTACACGTTGTGTCACTCAAAGACCCACTTCCAAGGCTCTTCATTGCAAACTATAATTTGAAATAGTAGTACTGTATTTTACTAAATCAATTTTTCTTTTCAAAAAAATATTCTGGTTAATTAAATTGCCTAATAATATTTACCTTGTGTTGAAATCTAAATAGGATGCAAATTGTGAAACACATCTATCTTGGCTTAATTGAAAACTGTTTCTTAACTAATCACTGTTATACTTGAATTGTACGTTAACTCTTTTTTTTTTTTTTTTACATTTTATCATCTCACTAGCATTTTGATATTTCCCTAGATGTAGCTATGTTTGCCTTGTTCTTGTCTATTATTGTTCTGAAGATAAACTGAATTGGAAGACATGCAATACTAGGTTTGTTTTGTCTTGTGTGTGCATGATTTATTTGCGAGATAAATCATGGTTGATGATGAATATATATTACTTTGTCCTCCGTTACGGCTACAACGTCCTCTGTCACGGCTACGGCCTCCGTCACAGCTACGTATGTACCATGAGTGCCCCCCTTCATCAATTTCCTGGATCCGCCCCTGGGTGTAGTTCTATGTTGAACATATCAAGGTCTATTATAAATTTCAACTCAAGCTTACAAGAGTGCATTGATCATGGTATTTGGTTACTATTGAAAAAAGAGGATATTACTACTGCCTAAATTTTGTGTTTTGCTTTTTTAATATTATTTAGTTATTAAACAATGTGGACAATAATTTTGATTTTTAAGTAAGAAATTTCATTGTTTAGTTTGCAAATATGTTTATAAATTTGACAATTTTCATCTGTAATAAGTCGTGTTTATAGTATAAGAATGGGAGTGTTATTGTTTTTGTTACTTGTATTATTGACTTGATAATTTTTACATTTGATCTTAAATTTGAGAACTAGTTGAAGCTATAAACCTGCACAAATATTCTTTAATTTTATGCTGTCATGTTTTGCTACTTATTACTAAAGGAAAACAAAGTATCACTTAAGTAATTACTGGCTTGGCAAATTGGTTTACTTAGGTTTTTGTGGTTTGTAAAGGTTGTTATCTTTAAGTCAACTGGTGTGGAGTGGATTTAAAGGAAGGCGGTGTACTTAATTAAGGTGAGATATTGATTGTGGGTGAAGCCTCAAATAACTTTCTAAATGCATTAAATTATTGGCACTTATAAAAATCCGGTAGCTTGATATTTTGTGGTATGATTTAGTTTTGGAATTATATCTGGAGTTAAATAAAGAATATTAGATTTTTTTAATCAAAGATTATGGGTGTTTTTTAATTTATTGGGTTAAGAATTAATCTCGTTTGATGAGTGTGGTTGTCGCTGACTCAATATTTTTTATACATAATGAGAATCGAATATGGATATTTCTATTAAATGATCGTTCACCCATATGTAAGCATAATATGACCTTATATCACTATATTAATTCTTTGTATTAATTGTATTACTATTTGATATGTACTATATAGGATTAGTCATTGGATTTGGTGGTGGAATCTTTTATATATGGTAGTTGTAATCTCTTATATGCTTTTGGTCACTACATCATTATATTATGCTAGTACATGCTTCAGGGTAGCAGTAAAAAATATATACAAGCATGAGGGTATTAAGATGTCATGTCCATTTTGGAAAGTGAATTATTGTATGCCAAATTAGAAATGATGTTATTAGTGGAGGATTTCTTAGGTGTGTATTTGGGCATGTTAAAAATTTGTATGTGTTTGGTTAGCCCTTTTGTCATGTCTTAGGTGTTAGATACAGGGGGAGTTGGGAGTTGGAGCTGCAAGTTTATCAAAGTGAGGCTGAAGTATTTGATTTGAAGTTTTTGCTTTTTACATGCCCAATCAAATTGAAGGCATTTGTAATTTGTCTAAGTGGTTCAAGTACATTGCCTAGTGATCCTTGCATTGCATTTGCATAATTCATATTACATGCATTCATATCTAGTAAATAGGATTAACTGTTTGCATTTGAAAAGAAAATCTCATGGCTTATGGTTTTGGAAAAATCTGATTGTGCACTGGTTTAATCGATTATCATTCTTATGTAATTGATTACATGCTTGTGTTTATTTCTGGAAAAGTCTTGAAGAACACTTTAATTGATTACCACTCTTCTGTAATCGATTACCAAGTGTATTTTACGAATTAAGCATGTCTGCTTTAATCGATTACCACTCATCTGTAATCGATTACCAAGGGTTATTTGGAAAATAGGTTGGCTGCTTTAATCGATTACCATTCTTATGTAATCGATTACATAGGCTTAATTCTCACCTGAGTTTGTCTGCTTTAATTGATTACTGTAATCGATTATCAAAGCTTACTTTCACATATCATTGACTGCTTTAATTGATTACATCACATATTAATCGATTATCTTGTTCGTGAAAGATTTTCCAGAAAGCTCAAGAACAAATTAATCGATTATCTTGTGGATTAATTGATTACATATGTTAAAATAATCGATTACCTTAACGGATTAATCGATTACATTCTGTTAAATCAATTTTCTATTTAAAGCTTTGTGGTTCTGCACTTTAAAAAGAGACAAGAACAAGTTAAGAATGAATTATCCTTTGACATTGTGATTTGCAAAGAATTTTAAGTGCATTCAAAAGAGCAAGATACTGATTTACTAAGAGAGACACATCTTGTATGAGATCAAAAGGTTATTAGCTTTAGAAATGATGTGTTTCTGAGAAAAAGTTTTCAAGAAAGATAAGTTTGTGCATTGACATTCATACAACTTGGATTGATTGGTAACTTCATTCATTCATTCAATCATCTGTTAAGGATCTAGGTTGTGTAATTCTTGAATCTTTTCTTTCAGAATTTCTGTTTACAAATTCTGAGGTGAAAATCATATAGTTTCTTTCAAGCTTTCTAGAGTAGTGTTCTCTAGGGATAAAGATCTAAGTAGGGTTCTCAGGATCTTTGTGATTTATTTTCTAATAATGTTTTAGAATTCAGTTTTTTTTTATCAAGAGTTGATAAAAAAATCACTTGTAATTGTTTGTAAAAAAATACTTTTGATTTAATGAAAACTCTAACCTAGTATTGGTTGGAAGACACTGGATGTAGCCTCCATGTTAGTGAGGTGAACCAGTATAAATTATTGTGTCTTATTTTCTGTTCTGAATATCTTTCATTACTTATATTTGGGTGATCAATATATAATCAACAAGAAGTAGTTCATACATTACATGCATTTCAAGGTGTATCTTGATTGAAAGAAACTTCTGATTTTGATTAAGAGCGATTAAGTGATACGATCCAAGTTTTAATTCCACAAATTCTTTTAAAGAATTTTTATTAAAAGACTCTTTTAACCAATTCACCCACTCTTGATTATTTGAAGTATGTTCATTGTATTTTCATTAGGATGATGTATTTTTTATTTTTTATTTTTTAATGATATTATTGGTTGGGGATTTCTTAGGTGTATTTAATCCCCCTTTTGTTATGACTTAGGATGATGTAATTTTTATTGGAGGAGAATATCCCTTTTACTCACGTTGTTGATAAAATATCTTTCACCTATTAAGGCATATACATTTTGAGAATAAAATGAGCTAATAAGTGGTTATGGTTAAATTAATTCTAATTGAAATTAAACTTTGATGGTTTTTATAAAGAGTAGTTCACTAAGCCGTTATGATTAAAATGATCTATCTTTGAGTGAATTTTATTATTTGTGAGAAAATTTTGGATTACAAATTACAAGTAGTAAATAGAATTATATAATTAATATTAAGAGAATAGCGGTAAATTTCAGAAAATTCAAATAAAGATACCACACATGACAATTAAATTAGCACACAGGTCTTTATTTTTACTTTATTAGTCACTTTCTCATTATTTAATCAATGAAGTTTTTAATTTTTTTTTAATAGCCGCTTAAAAAAAGCAACCATTAAATAATTTTTTTAAGATCACAAATATCTTTAAGTAAAAACAATTGTGCTTAAATTGAATAGGACAATTATATATAAACAAAAAAAAATTCTATTTAAATATTTAACACGATTATATATTTAAGACTTAAATTTAAAAGAATTGATTAAGTTAAAATAAGCTTATATCAGATAATCCAAGCACTTAATAGTAAATATCCACCCATAGGTTCTACCTCTTCATCATGATTGTGAAATACACCATATAGTTCCATTGTATGTTTTAGAGTGATGTGGTTTCAAGTTGAAGATGCACAACGAATTTAAGTCAATTTTAGGATGCGTGTATTGCTTTAGGTAAAAGCTAATGTATACATAGTTTGACCAGCATGTCAGTTTTCACCTTTATTATATTCACGCTTAACATATCACAACACAGCATGGGACAACCTTGTGGTTTGTGGGTAGTTTCTCAGTTGAATTTGTAACCCCACTTTTTGATAGTGTCGTATGTTTACCAATATTCAAGGGGTTGTGTTGCAAAGCCCACTTTTTGTGCCAAACGTAAAATTAATCAAGCTTTAAGAGTGAAGAGCGTAATATCTATTTCACTTTAATCCAATATAATAATAGACGATTCAATTTATCTCATTGAGTAATTATGTATCATATATTTATTTATTTATATGAAATCATTCAACTTAAACAAAAGTTTCGGATTCACCGTCAAATATACCTGGATGAGTAATGTCAAAGTGAGGATGACATATATTTACTAAGTCAAATGTTGCAAACTCTTCACACATTTTAAGCAGTGTTATAAAAATCGGTTCGGTGATTGATCCGGTCGAGGTACTGGGTCAGTGGGTTAGTGGTCCAACTGGTGGGTCGATAATTGACCCGGTTTGACCTGGTCTATATTAAAAATTTTAAAATTATATATATATATATATATATAAGTATTAAAGTTGATAATACAAGTAAAGTACATTAATAAAAAAAATTGTGTAAATAACAACTAATTAAATTAAAATACAAATCCAGTTTATAATTAAAAAAATAGCTAAAGGAGTATAGTAAGCAAAAATGGGGTGCAGGAAGCAAATCCGGCCCAAAAAGTAAAACATAATCCCTCTATATATAAAAGCATCTCTTCTTCCTCTTCAAATTAGCGTTGTTGCTCGCATTGCCTACTGTTGCTGCGCCGCATTGCTTGTTGTTGGCTTGTTGTTGTGTCTTTGCTTACGTGCATGTGCATTTACCTTTGTGCTTGCTATTTTTTTGCTTAAGATTTGCTTTTGTTGGGCCTCATTTTGCTTACGTGCGTGTGCCTTCCGCTTCCTCCTTCCTCTTCCTCTTCCACTTCAATGCTTCTACTTCCTCTTCCACACTATCGGAGGTGACGCTGGCACGGTGAAAACTGTCGCAGTGTGGCGGTAGCATAAACTAGTCCGGGTTTTAAAAATCGGCCGGATTCCTGGGTTTTACCAAAATCGGTCGGGTTTGACCGGGTCATCACGGGTCGCTTGCTTAAACGGTCTAATAGGATACCCGACCCGGCTATACCACCAGTTTCTAGTTGGACCGATCCGACTGACCGGGCCGAACCTGGTTTTATAACATTGATCTTAAGGCTTTCAAATAGTCCAGGTTTACTTTTTTGTATTTTCTTTCTGTCCAAAGGCCCACCTTTCTTGAACTTCTTATATTGAAGCCCACAAATTCTTGATCCTTCAAGTACATCCATAACTAATTAACTAGGATGTTTCATTTGTAGTTGATTTAATTTGGAGCAAGAATATATGGAATATTGTATAATCCACTCTAATTACAGTGGAGAATTCCCATCACAAAGTACAGTAAATTGAGTAGAACGTTGGATCATATTTGTTAAGTATGTGATCCTAAATTTGATTTTGATATTTCATGATGTTTTTTTAGTGAGATACAGATTCTTAATTACTTTAACACCTAATTAATAATAGATTTAATAATAGTATATTAGTAATATAAAATAATTTTACACTATTATTCAATCATAAATTGTAATTGTTACGGATTCATAGATTGAGCTCAGTATTAAGGCTCATTAAGAATTGATCAACTCTAAATATGGACTGCCTAGCAGAATCAAGAGAAATAAAAGATAATAATTGCATGATAACTAAAGAATATATCTTCCCAACAAATCAAAGATCTCGGCCGAGATTATGGAGAGATTTCCCCAACTAAAACACATGATCATAAATAGAGATATTTTCAGAAAACAAGGTACACAGAATCTACTCTCTCTTTTACATTTACACTGTGCACACACCTCACGCCATTGGTGTCGTTTATACAAGCATAGTGATCTTCTTCCCTGAGGTATTCAATTTTCATAAATACCTTCAGAGAGAGAGAGAGTTTGATCCAACATAAATTTTCCAGCAAACCTTGTTGGACATCTCTATTAATAAAAAATAGAACATTTGCGCCGTCTGTGGGAACGTTAAATTTCAAATCCCACGTTCCCGATGGTAAACACAAGAAGTAACAATTAGGCCACACACCCACGTTCTCATGCGGAAAAAGGAGAGGAGAAAGAGAACATCTAAATTCGCATGTTGTGAAGGGCAGAAACTATCATCCTTCAATTTTGTTGATCTCCTTGTTTAACCGTTAGATTTTTCTGAAACCTTTATAACATGTTCGTGACTCATCACTCATCACATCTAACTGTTGGTTTCTTGAATAGAGGCTTGTAGAATCACCAGAAATTCCCAAACCGAAATGGTTCAGAATCCGTTTCTAAAGCATGCATCGGTATTGCAAGGGACATTTCTCTCACACTAACCATTGGATCACGTTAAAACTTTGAGGAAAGATTAATCAAATCTGTGTCTACATTATGACTGTTAGGATCATTCATTAAATCATTTTAAAGAGGGAATGTTTCAACTGCAAACAAAGGTTATCAGAATTCTTACTCTGTTCTATCTTGTTTTGGGTAGTGATATTGAGAAAGGGTTATCTCTTTTATCAACCGTTGGATTATCCTCAAATTTTGTCAATGTGTTCCTCTCTTGCATTAAATCAATTTGATTGTTGGGATTTGTTAATTACTATTTCTGGTGGTAGGAATTAATTTGATTGTACTGGTTGTCGAAACCCTTGCGTAATCTCAGTTTATTGATAGTGAAGAATTTGGGTGAACTCCGAGATAGGTCCCGTGATTTTTACTTCTCACATTAAGAAGGTTTTTCCAGCTTATAGAGCAGCGCTTCAGATAGAGGAACATGGAGAACTAACTTATAATGAGAATCGAGGAATGTTGTACAAATAGAAGCCAATCCGGACATACAGTTGTGAGGCAATGAGTCCAGTTGAGATTTCATCCGCGTCGCTAAATCGGTTGATGGGCCCTTGGGAAACGATAAAATTCGATTCCCACCCAATAATGGTGAAAGCATAACAGTCGCAAATCAAAATCCTAATATGATGGGTGCAGAGCACAAGAAGGCAACCTCATCAATATAGAATGTGAGATTCACCACCAGGGAAGCCAGGTTGGCATATGCGCAATATCACTTTATGAGGGTGGATCTTGTCTCACGAGCGACAACAGAGATTAGATTACGCAAAAGCTAAGTCTTCTCCCCCTTTTCTAATATGAAGCGTTGGAAATCGTTCTTTATAGTATTTTTATAATAATATATGTGTAAAATATTATTATTTTTGCATCTCAAATATAATTATCATAAGAAATTGATTAATCAATTAATGTTGGTAATAAATTTATGTTTATTATTAAATGAATGAATTGTTGAAGTCAATTAATGTGATCAAGAGTGCTAGGGTTATGAAACTAACATTAATTCCTAATTACCCTTATTGCACCAAGAAAATGATCTGTGCTGGATGCACTGTGATGTTAAGAATTATGGAGATAATTTATAATTTTGAGTTTATATACGAAGCCAACCCATGAATCAATTTTTGTGCTATTGAAGTTTTTATAATAACTACTATAATGCATCGTGACGTGAATGGTGTATTTCGTCAATTATACAATAATTGCCATTACAGTTTTGGAACAATTAATTTTATTTAGTATGTATAAGAACATAATCTTTATGATAGATTTATAATAACTATTCAAGCTAGTTATTTTTTGCAATACATTTGTGGAAAATATGCTTTTAATCATCTACAGTATTGTGATTAATCACCGGATATTCTTCACAGGGACGATGATACCTGAGAAGGGAGAGAGTGGAAGTTAACTCGACCAGCCATTGAATCCGACAATTTCCTTTACCCGACCAGTGGAGCCTGTATGTGGAAAATTGTTTGGAAGATGCTGGAAGATAACGATATGAATAGGGGTGATTATCATTGATTGGAAATAAAGCGTTCATATATCGCTTTTCCACCATAATAGAGCTAGGCAAAATCAAGAAAGAGAGGCAAAGAAAAAGAAATTGTCGGATTATATGCAGTATCATTGAGAAGAGCAAAGGAATTCAGAAGAAAGCAAATGTTGATCTCGATAGTGGCAGGAACCTGGTTAAATATTTGCAGGAATCTGGAAGAGTTCTCCCTGGCCAGGATTAAAAGAGAGCAATTTTATGCTCCATTCCAAGGGCATTACTAAACTATTCATTGTTATTACCATTATTATCCATGTTATTGTTGTTGTTTGGATTGGCAGTTTCAGAACAAAACGCCAATTGACATGGAGAGGACATGATACATGCAAAACTTCTTCATATATTCAACAAGTCGGTCCAATCGAATTTGAATTACAAGCTGGCAAACTTTTTCTAGCATCCTGCAGCATTGTTTGCACAACAACTATGTTTTGACAAAATATGAAACCACATAATACACGAATGTCAAATAATGAAGGGAAAATGAAGGAAAGACTCTCATTACCTTTCCAACCAAAATGAAGATTGTTTGAGTCACAATTCAACACAAGGAAAAGAAAGTGTTAAGAAAATTAAGAAGGAGGCAAATTCATTTGGTGGCTACAAATGAAAGACAAATAAACCTTACTGATCTGGATTAGCTAAATTGGATGATGGGCTCCATTCAAGTGAATCATGATGATGAGATAAGTGAATTATATCTCAAGTTATCTTGTATATGTTATCCATGTATATGCATATGGAAGTTATGAAGCTTGATATTAATTTTTTGCATTATGGCATATGATTTTTGAGTGTTCTAATGTCCCTGCAGAATAATATTATTAAAATTGCACCGATGAAGAAAGTAACGTGAAAAAAAGCAATCGATGATTCCAATAGTTACGGAAGTAATGCATATTCCTTGGTGGGACAATTGTGTTTGGCATATTAAGTTCAATGTTTCAGACTTCAATTAAAGATGAAGTGCAATACAAGGCTTAGGTCCAAAAAGCCAAATTGAAAGAATATCCAAGGCAAGCCGAGCTCGAGAAAAGAAGCGAACGCTACTTCCCCAAATATCAAATCAAAATGTCGACATTCTTCTGTTTTTGGTAAATTATGAAGAAAGCCAGCTCAAATTAAAAGACCACAACATATGAAACCAGATTCAAATAAGAAAGGCACCGCAAAAGAAATAGGGCCCAAATTAAAAAGTCCTTCAAAGAGGTAAAATTGGTTTAAGTAACCATAAAACTTTGAAAAAAAGTCAAAATGTTGTACCGGCCCTCCGGGATATAAATGGTATACATAAAATGGTGTACCGGCCCTCCGGGATAAAAATGGTTCACAAATCAAATGGCAAGAAAATGCCTCAAGCGGCAACAAAGTCAATATAGAAATGCCGACAAATGAAGCCGGGTTGTTAATCAAAGATCAGCAAAGCCAAATGGAAAAGTTATGGCGAACAAAGCTGGGCTTATATATAAAGCCACCAAAAAGAAGCCGGGTTCGAAGAATAAGGAAGAACACTTCCGAAATTCAAAATCGGGGTCGAGTTCGAAGAATAAGGAAGGACGCTTCTAAAATTTGAACTCGGTTAAAAACTTAAGTTGTAAGAGATCTTGAGGGTAAAGCCCAAGAAAAGGTTAAAACTCAAGAATTGATTGCTTAAAAGTAAAATCTGAACTGGTTAAAACCTTCAGCTAATGATAAGATGGGGGTATATAAATAAACCTTCATGTGTATGATGCATCAAAGTTGTATTTTGGGCTAAGAAGGTGAACCGTCATGATGACCTTGATCAGGTTGAAATGTTTAAGGTCTTGGTGAAAAACTGATATTGAACATGTGACAGATTGTGTAACATCCTCAAAAATTATATTTTAGTTTATATTAAATTATGAAATTATGATAATATTTGGATACAAAAATATAAAATTTATTTGAACATAAATACTCTAAAAATTCACAATAGCCATGCAAATATGCTTGGCTAAGTGAATATTTGGTCAACTAAAGTCAAGGTAAAGTCAATGAGTAAATAGAATGAGACAAGCTGAGTCCAAGTTTCTTGAATAATCTTTTAGGGATATCCATGTGGCATTAGGGGGAACAAATAAACAAAATCAAGCTTTAAGCATTTTCCACATGTACATGCCATTAATGAAGGAATCTTGCTTTATTTAGTTTCAGTCATATGGATATAGGCAAAAGAAATTCATTTGTTTAGCAACTTCCACGTTCCCTCAACCCATAAATGAAGGAATATTTGTCATGATTAACTTAGGATAAATATCTTCAAGGTTAGTTACTTTGTAACCAAACTAAATCCTAACCCGGTTATAACTCAATTAGCTCATTTAAAACCCAACTAAATAAACTAGTATAAATACCCTTGCATTCAGAAAATCTCTGCACGAAAACTTTCAGCCCCCACTCTTCATATTAAAACCTTTATTTTCTACCACCTTTATATACTTCCATTTCTTCTTTCCTTCATGTAAAAACTTTCTACCTTAAAGTTATGCAGAAATTCTCTACTCAGTCCATCAGACTTATTGAAGGTAGGCTAGGTTTCAATCCTTGGTTAAGAATTCATTTGGACTAATTTACATGCTTAAATATATAGAATTATGGCTCTTATTTAGGCTGAAATTTCATGTCAATTGAAGGTCATTTAATGATGTGAAAATGTTGATTTAAACCATAGAATAGATAATGATATATAGGCTAAAGGATTAGTAATGTTTGGAAGTGTAACTGAAGATTTGTGGAGGTGATTCTGATGATTTTTGGGTTGTTTTGATTATTTTGAACTGCACCCCGGCCACATCACCCAGGCAACCTAGCCACAACACCCCGACAATCCAGTTACAGCACCCCAGCCATACTAACCCGGCATCCCAGCTATAGCAACCCGGCATCCCAGCCAAAGTAACCCGGCATCCCGGCCATAACACCCCGGCATCCCAGCCATACCCTCCCGGCAAAAGAAAATTAAATTAAATTTAAATTACATATATATTATGATTTTGTTTGTATAAGCTATGGTAGCCTAACCATATTTTTGGTACATATGATGTTATGATAAGAAATATTTTCCATGAGGTTATATGTACTCATGGATTATGTTATTTATGAAAATGATGGAATTTAATGTAATGATATGTTGATTTCTGTTTCCAAAGTCCAATACGAGATTTGTGAAATAGTATTTGATACTACATACAGTACGATATGTAGTGACCAGGTGCAGATATATGGAATAAATCATGCATGTTTGCATAAGACGATCGCAGCGTCTACATCCAATACGAGGTGTAGCTACATACAGTATGATATGTAGAGGCCATATGCACCCTGGGAAAATTCATTTCATGCATTCATATAGTTGCATAATTCTTGTATGATTTATTTGATTATATTGAGGATTTACTAACGTACTAACGTGTTTGGTGGTTTAGATTTTGCCTATTGAGAAATTTTATTTCTCACTAGATTTGTTACATGTTTCATTTTAGATGGCATCAATCATCCTATTCCTTGATGCATTGGACATAGCATGGTATATAGATGAGGATAGAAATTGCTATGTTGTAACTATGCAACCCTTCCTGCGTGCACACATCTACTTTGGGACTCACTTTCCTGTCTTTGATTTTAGTGAAGAATTCAATCCACATGACCCTTTCTTACAATTTGTTCCTGTATCCTAACCCGGTCACGGATCCCATAATCGTGATCAATGAATAGGATAGCACTAGAGGGAATGTTTGAAAAAAGGATATGAGTTGTGATTTTTGTATATAAATAAATAATCCTATCTAGTGTGGCAGAGATGTTTTCCGGTAGTTAAGTTCTATAATGTTGTAAGTGTAAGGCACCTAAAAGAAAGAAACTATGTAACAATGGACAATGACTACTTAATATATATATATATATATATATATATATTTATGTATTCCATTTTTACTTACCTCAAATATGTTTTAGAAATTTTATTGTACGATTCACACATCACTTCTACAATTTGAATGTTTTAAAATTTATGCTAGGATCCGTTCAGTAAAAATAAATCAGTAATTATCTAATGATTCTTTAAAAATTTAACCCAAATAAAAATATCTAGAATAATTTTTAGTGCGTTACAGATTGCCCTTGGTTTGGATTGAATTCTGGTAGTACGAGCTCGAATGTAATGTGGAGAAAACCTTCGCATAATATAATACCTGGTTTTTAATACCAGATGAATATTCAAGCAGACTCTGCATAAGATATTTCTAACTTTGGCCAAGTCATTGAATATAACTCTAAAAGTGTTTGAGTTCATATGTTAATGTGAAATTGAATTTTGGAATTATGTCCGATTTTATTGAAGAGAACTTAAAGTGTTTTGAGTTCATTTATCAAAACTCTAAGGGTGTATGTCTTCTCTCATAATAATCCGGGTTATGGGAAAAACCTGTCGTTAAAACAGATAAACCCCGAAACCCGAATGACAATCAAATGTGATGTACAGGAACTTCAACATAGAATACACCCCGACTATCCTAGGGCCTTCACATACAGAATATCCCGACCTAGGATAACTGATAATCGAGCTTGAAAAGGCATTCAAGAACTAAGTTACCCAATCCAAACTAATACATCCCGACTGTCCAGAAGCCTTGACAACCGGGTTGGGGGCAACTGTTACTGATTCATAGATTTGGCTCAGTATTAAGGTTCATTAAGAATTGATCAACTATAAATATGGACTGTAACTGCCTACTAGAATCGAGAGAAATAAAAGATAATAATTGCATGGTAACTGAAGAATATATCTTCTCAACAAATCAAAGATCTCGACCGAGATTACAGAAACATTTCCCCAACTAACACACAGGTCAGTGATGATAAATAGAGATATTTTCAGAAAACAAGGTACACAGAATCTACTATCTCTTTTACATTTACACTATGCACACACCTCACGTGTTGTTTATACAAGCATAGTGATCTTCTTCCTTGAGGTATTCAATCTTCATAAATATCTTCAGAGATAGAGAGTTTGATCCAACATAAATTTTCTAGCAAACCTTGCTGGATATCTCTGTTCATAAAAAATAGAACAATAATTAATATAACTTTTAAGATAATTTCACATTAATGTCAGTGTATAACTTTTTTTCTTTTAATAATATTCTATTAAATTGACTTTCACATATTAAAAGGAAAGATACTCTCTACCAAAAGAAAAATACTCTACCCAAAGAAAAGGAAGGATACTTTAAGAAGAAAAAAAGCCCATCAATTGAGAGTGCTATTATACTCTCAAGCTTTTAGAGGTAAGTTTTGGCTAGCAAAATTGGAAAGTGACATGCATTGATGATTAGTGTGAGCTAGTCAGTGTGTGTTTGGATCTGCTTCAAGGAGGCGCATTTAGTGTTCAAATTACGTTAAATTGTCACAAAAAATGTGAAAACTATACTAGTACGTTGTTGCTTTCCATTTTTATGCGATTCTGAATTCAAAACACAACACCAAACATGCTCTTAATCTAAGAGCCTTGAGTAAGAAACTACATTGACTCAGTTGCCGATATCTGTATCCTAATCTAGGTTTGTAGGTAACTTTAAAGATTTACTGCAATCTATAATTACATCTAAATTTTATCCATAAATGTATTACGGACATTACCATGTTTTACTCAAAGAAAGGGACAATCTTTGTACTTCGCACATAAAGGGATAATTTTATACCATATCTGGATTCCTTTGATTTATCCATTTTATCCTTGTAGATGAAAGCTTACTTTTAAATTGGTTAGAACCTAGGGTGTTGTTGGTACATGGAAAATGTAGTTCAATTAATAGCAACTCCAACGGCAAGTTCTTTGGTGACGTGGAGTCCTTCAGCAACTGAAGAAAGTAACTCATCGTTGGAAAGAACCTCTGCTTCCCACACCTCTTGGAACGGGTTGCTGTGCAGAGCACCGATTCCTCAGCAGTTTTGTGGAATTCATGGTTCTTTTTGTCATTTAAATATGTTAACTTAAAATTAAAACTAACACGACTAATCAGAATGGGGATACTAGAGGCTGTTAGGGAATGGGTGGCAGTAGGGGTATTTTCGATCGTAGACAAAAATGTTGTTTTTTGGGGTGCTTTTGCTATTAATATTAGGGTTAAGTCAGCTTTTCATGCTGAAGTTCTAGCCGCTATAATCGCCATTGAAACTGCTAAGGAAAGGAATTGACATCCTCTTTGGTTAGAATTTGACTCTTCTCTTTTGGTTCGTGCTTTTAGCCATCCCGAGAGTGTGCCTTGGTCCCTCTTCAACAGATGGACTAATTGTATTAATATAACTAGGTCATTTTTAGATTTAAAATTACTCACATTTATAAGGAGGCAAATACTTGTGCTGAAAAATTTTGCTTCTTTTGGTGCTTAGGTTGTTAGCTTTGTCTTTCTTGAGTTTGGTTTAGCCCCCCAAGTGTTTTGTTCTTCTTTTTGTGGACCAATATATTTAGGTTACATGGTTTTCAGGTCCCTTCTTGGAGGGAGTGCCAATATAGTTGGGATGTAAAGCACCTAAATGGCGTTTTTCAATCAATTATTTATGAATAGGGTGTAGTTCACAAATTATTTATGTAAATGGGGCAGCCAAACACGCCTGGCTTGGACGTGTTTAAACACGCCTGGCTTAGGCGTGTTTGAGCTGCCCCGACCCCTATAAATAAGCGCCAAATGTTACTGTTTACCATACTCACGGTTTTCACATTCTCTCTAAAAGTTACTCTGCCTTCTCTCTAGAGCTTGTGCGTGGATATTTCTGAAGCGAAGCCCTATCAACAAGTAAGCGATTTTACGATTTTTCATATCAGTTTTATTTATTATGTTATGTTGTTTAATTAGAAAAATGTTAGGGCTATATGAATTTGTTAGCGACATAGTTTTAGGTTCATAGAAAATTGTTTAAGTGGATGTTGGTTTAAATGGTTAGGGTTTGGGTTAAATGGTTTGGAATTAAGGTTTAGGGTTGAGTATTGGCGATGCAGGGTTGTAAGGGGTAGGGTTTAGGGTTTATGGTTTCGGTGGGCATGGGTACATGGTGTTAGGGTTTAAGGGGTTGGGTATTGGGATTTGGGGTTTAGGTTCGGTGTGTATTGTTACATGGTGTTTTGCAACGAGTATAGGGTTTGGGGGTTGGGGGTTGGGGTTTAGGGTTTATGGTCTAGGTTTCGGTGTGCATGGTTACATGGTATTTAGGTTTGGGTTTAGGTTTTAGGGGTTATAGGGTTTTGGGGTTTTGGGTTTAAGTTTCGGTGGGCATGGGTACAGGGTGTTTGGGTTAGGGGTTAGGGTATTGGGGTTTGGGATCTAGGGTTTAAGTTGCGGTGGGCATGGGTTTAGGGTGTCAGGATTTGGGGTTTAGGGTGTAGGGTTAAACTGTTGGTGGGCAGGGTTTAGGGTTTACGGGTTAGAATGGATTAGGGCTTAGAGTTTACGGTTTAGGGTTTATTACATAAGACAATTATTTTCGTATTAGTTGTGAATGAGATATTTTTGTTAACATATTTTTTGCCTCTTTTATAAATTTCCTAACATTGTATTGTTTAGGGATATTTGAAGTTGTTTTGTTCACAGCAAGAAATGAGTTCAAGCAGTGATTCTGTTCGTGTTATCTTATATTTTAATGGAAAAAAGGTTGACGGGCAACGAGGTGTCATTTTTGAAGGGGATACACGAGCAACCTGTATAAAGCGAACTTCAACAGTGAGTGAAATGCATGAGAAAATGCGACAAAAATTAGGTCTACATGTCAACCAATGTATCACTGTAGTCACGGCAAGATTATGGCAAGACAAACATTACTTGGGGTTTCAGATGGTGGATGATGAAGACGTAGAATTGGTAATGGAAGAATTTATCAACCAGGCAAGGAAAGATTTTCTGGAGTTGTACGTGGATTTTACAGAAGCAGAGAATGTTGTTTTACCCATCTAGGCAGTTGCACATAATACAACATCATATGTTGCCGGAGGGGCATCATATGCTGCCGGAGGGGTAAACGTGTCTGAGGAGGATTCACATGACCTAACTTGGGTCATGGATGACGATGAAGAGGAGGACGATGATGAAAATATCGCAATGAAAGATCGGCTTCTTGAGGAGGATGCTAGTGCGTCGGATGATGATGAGGATGCTGGTGTGCATGGGACTGGATCCAGTCAACCAGAACAAGGTGTTGAAGGTATGTTACCTGACTAAACCAATGAGAATGTAGGCATATATGTATGTATGTATGTGTTGTTATTTAATTTTTTTATATTGTTTATTAAACTGTTTTTGAATGTGCATTAGGTGAGGTTATATGTTTTGTAAGCTTAATTTGAATGTGCATGTAATGAGGTGATTAATTATTTGGAATGAATTTGTTTTGTTATGTAATTTCATTGTTGTTGTTTATCAGGGTTAAATTGAATGTTTATGAACTGAGGGGATTAATTTTCGTAAGGAATTTGTTTGTTAAACAAGAATTTGACTCGAAAAAGGAAGCGCAACTCGCAGTTAAGCATAACTTGATGAAGGACCATCAAGAAGCAACTGTGGTTGAGAGCAAGCCTGACAGGTTTTCTATGAGGTGTGTTGCGTATAATGATGGTTGCCCTTAGAGGGTTAGGGTTATTAAACCAACATACCATGAGAAGTGGGTTGTTTCAAGATGGGGTGACAAACACAATTGCTTGAATGATCATATTTCACAGGGTCACAGACAGCTTGATTCTGACGTAATTGCTTCACTAATAGTAGGTATGTTTTTATTGAATGTGCTTTATTTGGATAATATAGTTGTTTTAAAAGTATGTTGTTGATGTGAATGTTACCGTTTTGTGTAACATCCCCAAAATTATAAAAATGTGATGATAAATTGGATACAAGTATGTTTAGAGAAAAATAACTATATCACTCTTTCCAAGAAGTGGAAATTACTAGAAAACCCTTAAGATAAAATGTCAAAAATGCCCTTAGACATTTTTGAAAATGACCAAAATGTCCCTAGGTTGAATGGCATAATTACCAAAATGCCCCTAGGCCAAAAATGCTCAAATAACTTTAAAAATTTTGTAGAAACTTGATGAAATTATAAAATACACTTAGAGGACTAAGTATCAACATATTTTGTGACACAAAACTCTAGAATAAAA
>PYAF01003968.1:187120-203193 GCA_007407185.1 Glycine tomentella
TTAAATTATTTTTTTTAATCTAGAAAGACAGGTTTTTATAGCTGTGAAAAACAAAGGCAATTAAGGAGAAAAATAATAAGTAGGTGTACTTAGATATAAGTATATTCTATTTTATTACGTAGATGCATAATATTATTGGTACGAATTATCAAATTAAAATGCCATGGGATTACACTTTTAATCATTAATGGTTACTTTTTTTCAAAAAAATATTTTTACTAAATTTATCATGAAAGGGCCACTTTGATACTCTCAATAAAGAAATCCTTACTGATTGCAATTGAAAACATAAATAAATTTTAGGTCTCTATTTTTTTTTATCAGTTCTACATCTTTTTTTTATTTTTATTTTTTTATCAATGTTTAGGTCTCTAAATTGTGAGCACAAGAACGATGGTCGATAAATTAATAACATATCGTGCATCATCTAGAGATACTAGAGCAAATTAGTTTGGTGAAGATTGCTTTGAAAGCTTTCAAGAACCACCGTTCTTGTGAAAGATATAAAGAAGTATTTTATTTTTTATTTTTTAATTTGAAAATTTTAAAAGAGGTTTGAGAGACATGGGACCCATCAAATATCTGATTATTCACTCCACCATCATGAGATTTTGGAAGACTACGGAAATTGATTGGGGCGTCATAATTGCTGCATGGAATTCAGCACACTGACAAACTACTCCTATTTGCTTCCTCATGATCACCGCTTCCTTGTTTCTTTCACACTACCATATTGCTTCACATCGTATCCCTCTTTACTGAGTATTTTTTATTGCACTTTGAACTTTGTATTTAAACATCACCAATATGTCGGGTCCCTAGGTGTCCTTTCTTATTTTCTCCTCCTTCAAGGCAAAATAGGTTTTGGTTTTGTTCATATAGATTGCCAAGTTTACGTTGTAACTACATCAATAACAGTAATTTTTTTTCTCTATCCTTTTTTCAATTAGGGAAGAATGCACTTTGTTAAGATTCTAATATGTGATTGATGTCAAATGTTGGATCCTTGGTCTATCAAACTTCCTTTAGTTTGGATATAGGGATGGATCAAGGTCTAAATAATAGGGGGCAGCCCACCCATTAATTTTCAAATTTCTATTCCCTACTAATATTATTGAATTCTCCCACCTTTCAAAGATACTCTACAAGGTTCCTTCTCTCTCCTCCATTAACAATGACACAAATTGAAGAGAACACTACTATAAAATAAGATTTAACATCACCAAATTATCATCGACTTTAACAAAAATTGATGTCATAAAATGTACAGTTGTATTTTTGTAAATAAAATGTCACCATTAATATCGGCTTTCAAAAAATCAATGTTGTGTGTGCTCAGTTAATATCGATTTTTAAAAAATTGACAAAAAATCGACGTTGAGTTTTCGATAATAACCTTTTCTGTCTCTCGAGCTCGAATTTCTTACCCCTCTCTCTCAAAACCTCAGCACTTGCGTCCCACCCCCTCTCAAGCTCATTGTGTCATTGCCCCTCCGCCGACGCCTCAAGCCCACTATCCACAACCATGCCGCCCCCTGTCTACTACCACGTCATCGACTGTCTACCATTCTTTCGCGATTGTGATTGCAACACGTTGCCCTATATATTGAGTAGGGCATTGCTATGTGAGACTCCACTGAGTAAAGAGTAAGCCTCTCTCTCAGTCTAATCTATTGGTTGCAGAGAAATGGGAGAAAGGATTCCGTGTGGGAATGTGAGTTATTTCTAGTTCCTGTTCGCTATTCCTCTCCAAACAACAGTGTTTCCATTCCCTATGATGACAACAAGACCTCAGTTCTCGCCAAGGAGAAGAAGTCCAAGCTCCAACTCAATTGCGAACGTCTTCAGGTACGCTCATTTACTTGCTATGTCTTTCCACATTTTAATTACACTTAACTTTGTTTGCTTTCAATTCAAACATTCGCAGGAACAAAAGTCAGTACAAAACTTGTGTCCCAAAATTGCCAAAACAGGGGATGTTAGTTCATGTCCTTATAAAGACAAGTGTTATTTCAGCCATGATTTGGAAGCCTTTAAGGCACAACTGCATACTATTTAATTGCTTTGATTTATGGCGCTTTGTTTATTTATGAACTGATTTTGATTGTGTGAACCCTAAGTGCAAAAACCTACTGATCTATAGAGGCAATGTCCTTTCTTTAAATCTGGAGGCGCTTGTCCATATTGGTTAAGGTGCAGATTTTCGAGTAAGTGTGAAGATGGTGTGCCTTTTACCAATCTAAAAGGTCTTAAGAATAATTCCAGGGTGAATAGGTTGGGCAAAGATATTCAATAGCTTTTGTGGAAAAATAAGATGAGCTTCTCCAACGCAGATGCCCAACTCAAAAGTCTAGGCCTCGTGGTATGTTATTTATTCTTTCCTTTTTGTTGTTTTTCATCTATGCTTGCTTTTATGCTTTGTTTCTCCATTACCTTAGAAAATTCCATCCAAGAATACTTTTACCAGTTGATGGGGAATATGTTTGTTATAGTCTAAATGAGGCTATAAGTGTGTCTTTCTTGCCATTTTTGTTATTTTGTTGGTTATGAAGCAAATTACACGAATAAGAAGGATTTTCGAGGCACTTAAAGTTTTGTCTTACATATATAGAGATTAAAATAGATGGAGTTAAATGTGCAATGCCTATATAAATTTTCATTAACATGCTCATATTATTGTCCCCTACTTCTTCTTCAAACTCTAATAGTGGCCACAGTAAAATATGAGGTGCAAAATGCCTTTCTTAGTGTTCCTCTTTTATTATAGTCTAAACCAACCCTAAATTTGGCTTTGATGTACTTGCAACTTGAAAACAATATGAACACACACAATAACCAAGAGGGGGGTGAATTGGTTGAATCTTGACCTTTTAAAAATCTTTAGAAAATCAGAGTTAGAGGATCTTTATCACAATTAAATCAAGAATGCTTCAATCAATCAAATCACTCAACCCAAGAAAACAATTTACAAAACTTCACTTGTTGAGTAATAAAGAATTCACCAAGAATCACAGATTAAAACAACTAGAAGAGATTAGAAGAAACTAATCAACACAAGAACTTATATTGGTTCACCTCTCAACAAGAGAAGCTACATCCAGTTTCTTCTAATCAAAACTTGATTAGAGTACCACTATTCATAAAATTAAGTTCTTACAAGCTTTATAACAATCACCCTTTCTCAAACCTAGATAAAGAACAAAAATCTAAAACCCTATTAGTCTCCTAATGACAAGACATAGAGACCCCTTCTTTATTCTTCCCTCCAGAGAAACTCACTCTAGAAAAGCTTCAAGAACCTTTTGTAATAGTTACAAACAACCAAAAATTCTAAAACGAATTTACAAGCCAAGTTAATGGAGAGAGACAACCTGATGATCCAATGAATATCAATGAATATGATTTACCAATCAGAGTTGAAATGAAGAATTGATTTCAGAACTTCTTCTCCAAATACTTTGATATCTTGCCCAAGAAATCTTTCAATACACCATGAAGATTTAGATTTTGTGGGACAAGAACTTTAGAACTCAGAATATCTTTTCTCACTTTTAGAAGGCTTCTGAAAAATTTGAAAATTTCGTAGAGTAATGTGTTGTAAGTTTTAGAAAATACACCAGCTATTTATAACAAACTGATGTAACTGAATGTAATCGATTAAATCGTCAATGTAATCAATTAAAACTACAAATGTAATAAATTGAAAACAAATTTAATCGATTAAAATGGTCTTCAGTTTTCTGGAAAGGATATATGAACAAAGTAATCGATTATTTCGAGTTGTAATCGATTACTACAGGGATTCTCTATTTCATAAATGAACGAAGTAATCGATTACGAGTAAATGGTAATCGATTAACACAGTCATGTCGTATTCTGTGTTTGTGTCGAGTAATCGATTACTTAATGCTTGTAATCAATTATTTTGTTCTTCAAGGCTCAAGTAATAGATTACCAATATGTGGTAATCGATTAACACAGTGAACAATAGTTTTTCTAAAAACTTGAAACCATGAGCACTTTTGCTTTGATGCAATCATGAAATCTTAAACCTTTTAACAAACCATGTGCTTTTGTAAAAACATGAACGCAAGCAAATGAATGATGTTTATGAATGCAATGGATCATAGGATGATTCTCTCATACATTAAGAAATTACAAATGCCTTCAATTGAATGACATGTTAAAAGCTAAAAGACTCATCCATCTTTAGCATATATCTTGATCCTTCTTCATGCTCCCCTTGTATCTAACAATCTCCCCCTTTTTGGCTTTGATCATGCCAAACTTCAGTTGAACATGTTGAACCTTGGAGTTCTTTTAATGGAGTTAATTTTCAGGAGCTTGTACTTGATATCTGAAAATGAAATCAACTTCTTGCAAAGAACAAGTGTCAAGTATACTTTGCATAAACAATTTGCATTCATATGTATGTATATGCACCCACTCTCTTATGTAATTTTATATTGGTTAAGATAATGAGCAACATGTATATCCCTTTATTGCTTTGTTGAAATTTTTAAGTTTAGTATACCAAGCTATGTTTCCTTTTTCTCTATATTCAATATGTTCCTTATGTTTCACCTTTTTCTCCCACTTTTGGCTTATCAAAGACAAAAAATCTGGATAATCATGAGATAAGCAAGGACAGTATAGTAAAAGGAAATTTTATTCATTAACCATAAAGCTAGAACATGAAAACATAACATTAAACCAGAACAACTAAAAATAAGTAAGCAGAAACACCACAACCATAATCAATTAGACAATTACATCACTCTAGACAAGAGAATGTCAGAACCTCTGAGAGCCACCCTAGTCTCTATATTTTCTAGCCTAGAAGTAATTTCTTCCAAGGAAGAATGTGTTTCAGCCCTATGCTCATGTTGTAGAGGCAGCACAACATCCATCTTTTGAATCATTAAGGATTCAAAAGGTATCTATTTTTGTTGTGCAGGACCAGCTTCAACATCCTCTTCTTCTTGACCTTTATCAGCTCCCTTTTGTGGAGCTTGTTCTCCAGCCATTAGCCACCCATTGGGTGTCTTTATCAAGCCTAGCTTGTTGAGGTGTTTTCCAGTGATGGGTTGGTGATGTTTGTGATGTTGTCCACTACCTTATTGGAGACATCAATCTTAAAATAATCAATAAACCTAGAGATTAAAACAGCATATGAAAATTGATAGTTGATTAATCTTGCAGACTTCAACATATTTTCCACAAAGACAAGAACCCAGTTAATCTGAATTGCATTCTTCATGCCATGCACCAATTGCAAGTCATCATCAGTTATTTGTGCATGATTTGTGGACCTAGGGGTAAGAACATAGGTGATTTTGTAATGCAACAACCTATCTTCCCCAGTCATATTTCCAATACCAAGTATTGTCTTCAGCCTGGTTTGAGGATTCAACAATATACCTCTGTATGTGTTAATCTTGTTGTATCCTCCAATCTCTTCATCAAACCTCCTTACTCCTTCAGAGGAGATCCCAGCCACAACATTCAAAACATTTTCATCTATCACCATAGGAACTCCATTCACTTGTGAACGAAGAACACTATCCATGCTGGCTTTGGCACAAGTGTAGAACACTTTGACTAGCTCAGGGTAGAAAATACCCTTTAATTCATGGAATTTCTTCAATCCTTGAGCCTCTAGCATGGCAGGGAATTGAAATCCCTCATGGATAAACCAGTGAAGCTCTAAATACTTAGGCAGCATGACTAGTTTGGTAGCATTGAACGACATATAGTTCATCCTTTCAGTGTCATTAGTGAACCAGATAGACATTCTGTTCACAACAACATTTGAGGATTCTCTAGTCTTACTCTTGTTGTTTCTGGTTCTTTTTGGGGCAAACATGGTGTATTTAGGTTGAAGAATGAATGGGCAGAGGTTTGGGTTATAAGAAAGAGGCAGAGCATAGAAGCTTGCTCAATTTGCAGAGAAGAAAGAGATTTTAGCTCAAGTGTGGATTGTTTCTCTTTGGAAAGCTGTATTTATATAGTTTTGTAGGTTAAATTTTGAATTTTAAAACCTTGTAACAGCTAATTTAATCTTTCAAGAGGTTTAAATGAGACTGACATAAATTTGAATTTAAGATAAGATATGTCAGTTAAGATTTTTGAAAATCATGTGATTTTTGCAGAAATGCCATAGAAGTCGATTACATAAGCATGATAATTGATTATTTCATGGCAAAGTATGTCTCTGAACAGAGCGTAATCGATTAATACGAGTCATAATTGATTACTCCAGATGTTTTTTGATTATGGATTTCATTTAGAGAACAAGTAATCAATTAATTTGCTAGTGTAATCGATTATTCCAGATGTTTTCTGTCTCTAGATTTCATTTAGACAACAAGTAATCGATTAATTTGCTAGTGTACTCGATTACTCCAGATGAGTTTATATTTTGAAATGCACTGAAAATACCAAGTAATCAATTAACCCGCAGTGTAATCGATTACCATAGAAAAAATTTCTTTTTGAAATGCATTTTAAGTATCAAGTAATCGATTGCATAAGCTTGGTAGTCGATTAGTCCATAAATTTTTTATCTCTAAAATCCTTCTAAACTACAAATAATCGATTGATTCGTAAAGTAATCGATTATACCAGAGAATTATACAGTATGAACAATATTTTTCATCAGAATTCGAATTTCAATCACTTATGATGCATGCTCAATTTTGATTGCATATCATGTAGTCAAACAAATCATAGGCATGCTATCATATATTAGACTCATCAAGAATTCCTAGCATGTTCCTAAGATCATAGAATCTGTCTCTGGATAAGGGTTTGGTAAAAATATCAGCTAATTGATTGTTTGTATCAATATACTCAATTTTGGTATGACCCTTTTGAATATAATCTCTGAGGAAATGATGTCTGATCTCAATGTGTTTTGTCCTTGAGTGCATGACTGGATTCTTTGATAGGTTTATTGCACTTGTGTTGTCACACAGCAGGGGAATTTATTTCAACTCTACACCAAAATCTTTGATTTATTGCTTAAGCCATAAACTTTGTGCACAACAACTTCCAACTGCTATGTATTCAACTTCTGCTGTTGAGAGAGCAACACATGATTGCTTCTTGCAATACCATGAAATTAATAAGCTTCCCAACAAGTGGCATGTTCCACTGGTGGTTTTCCTATCAAGTTTGCATCCTGCAAAATCAGAATCTGAATAGCCAATTAAGTTTAGTGATGCACTTTTTGGATATCAAAGACCAACTTTTATGATTGATTTGAGGTATTTGATGATTCTCTTGACAACAGTGAGGTGTGACTCCTTAAGATTAGCTTGATATCTAGCACACAAGAACACACTCAATATCATATCTGGTTTACTTGCTGTCAAGTACAGTAGTGATCCTATCATTCCTCTATATTTTGACTCATCAACCTTCTTGCTTTTTTCATCTGAATCAAGATAGGTTGAAGTTGTCATAGGAGTAGCAGCATCTTTGCTTTTCTCCATGTCAAATTTCTTGATCAATTCATTGCAGTATTTTGATTGGCTGAGAAATGTCCCATTTTTCATCTGCTTCACTTGAAGACCAAGGAAGAATGTCAATTCTCCCATCATAGACATTTCAAACTCCTTCTACATAGAGATAAAAAATTCTTTGCACAAAGAATGATTAGTTGAACCAAATATTATATCATCAACATATACTTGAACCAACAAAATATCATTGCCATGCTTCTTGATGAACAAGGTTTTGTCTACTTGTCCTCTTGTGAAAGATTGGCTAAGCAAGAAGTTGCTCAATCTTTCATACCAAGATCTAGGTGCTTGCTTTAACCCATAAAGAGTTTTCTTAAGTTTAAAAACATGATTTGGATATTTGAAATCAACAAAGCCTGGAGGTTGATCAACATAGATTTCCTCCTCAATATATCCATTAAGAAAATCACTTTTTACATCCATTTGAAACAATTTAAAAATCCATTAAGCATGCATATGCAAGTAATAACCTAATGGCCTGTAACCTTGTTACTGGAGCATAGGTTTCATCATAGTCAATACCTTCCTTTGGGTTGTGACCTTTTGCAACCAATCTAGCTTTGTTTCTGACTATGATGCCACTTTCATCAAGTTTGTTCCTAAAAACCCACTTGGTGCCAATAGGCTTGTGAGAAGAAGATCTAGGAACAAGTTCCCAAACTTCATTTCTCTTGAACTGATTAAGTTCATCATGCATGACAAGCATCCAATGCTCATCAAGTAAAGTTTGGTCAATGTTCTTAGGTTCAATTTGAGAAACAAATGCCATATTACAACAAAGATTTCTTAGTGAAGATCTAGTAGATACTCCCTTAGTGACTTCACCAATTATGTTGTCAAGTGAGAGATCTCTTGTAGTTCTCCAATCCTTTGGATTTTGGATAGGTGTTGATTGTTTCATTTCTGTAATTGGTTCTTACTTTTCCTTGTCATTTGATCCATTGAGTTGTATATACTCTTCTAGAGGACCTGCATCATTTCCACACTTTTTTTCCTCTTTAGAGGAGTTAGATTCATCACAAATAACATGTACTGATTCTTTCGTGCATAAAGTTCTTTTATTGAAGACTTTATATGCTTTGCTTTGTAATAAATATCCAAGGAAGATGACTTCATCAGCTTTAGCATCAAATTTTCCAAGAAATTCTTTGCTATTGTTTAATACAAAACACTTGCAGCCAAATGCTCTTAAGTGAGATATTTTTGGTTTTCTACCTTTGTGCAGTTCATAAGGAGTTTTCTTCAAAATAGGCCTTATGAGTAGTCTATTTAAAGTGTAGCAAACTGTACTTACAACATCAGCCCAAAAATGTTTAGGCAAATTTGTCTCATTAAGAAGAGTTCAAACACCTTCTTCAAGAGATCTATTTTTCATCTCCGCAACACCATTTTGCTGAGGTGTTCTTGGAGTTAAAAAATTGTGGTTGATTCCATTTTCTTCACAGAATTTTTCAAAATGCTCATTTTGGAATTCACCACCATGATCACTTCTTATTGAGATAATTTTGCTTTCTTTTTCATTTTGAACAAGCTTGGCTAATTTTCTAAAGGCAATGAAAGCATCACTCTTGGATCTTAAAAACAAAGTCCATGTGAATCTAGAATAATCATCAACTATTACAAGCCCATAGAAATTACCTCCTAAGCTCATAGTTCTAGAAGGACCAAGCAAATCCATATGAAGCAATTCAAGAGGACTTGAGGTAGAAACAACATTTTTATTTTGAAAAGAAATCTTGGTTTGTTTCTCCTTTTGACAAGTATCACATAGTTTGTCATTTTCAAACTTTAGTTTAAGTAAGCCAATAACTAAATCTTTTCTAATAAGCTTGTTCATGTGATGCATGTTAATGTGATTTGCTCTCCTATGCCATAGATGATTCATCAACTTTACTAACTAGGCAATTAGTGTTGTGAAAGAATGCATGTTTTATAGAGAGCAAGTAGATATTACCTTTTCTTTTGCCTACATGTATAACCTCACCAGTTTGACCATTACAAATCATACGACAATTACATTGAAGGAAACCTTGAATCCTTTATCACATAGTTGGCTTATACTTAGGAGATTGTGCTTTAAACTTCCACATAAAGAACATTTTTGATCTTGGTTTTAAAGCTGTCTCCTATATTTCCTTTTCCAACTATTTTTCCTTTGTTGTTGTCGCCATAAGTGACAAATCCACTATCTTTTAGAGTCAAATTTGTAAGCATGGACATGTCACCTGTCATGTGTCTAGAGCATCCATTGTCAAGATACCATAATGATGATTTTGCTCTTAGACACACCTGTAACATTCAAATTAAGTGACAAAGGAAGGTACCCAAATGCAATCTCCATTTGGCACATAGAATCTTCTAGCATAGCACTTAAGAGATGTGTGACCTTTCTTCATGCAATAGTTATAAATTACAACTTTTGATGCTCTTTCAAAATGAGTCATTTGATTATACTTTGTTTTTGAAAAGCCTATTTGATTCTTCTGTTTTGGTGGTACAAATTTGGTTGTTCCAAAAAGTTTTGCTTGATGTTTGTATCCCAAACCAGAAGTATCTCCAGCATATTTTTGAACACTCAACATTTGATCTAGATTGCATTTTTTACTATAGAGTCCTTTCAATAGATCTACTAAGTAACAATTTTCAAAAAACAATAACATGTATTTTTCACCTTGACTCTTTTTGTAATCATCAAACTCTTTTATAAAACTTTACATTTGTCTAAATTTGATGAAGAAGAGGTACACATACATCCATTATCTTTGCAGCATGAAACAAGTTTTTCATTTTCTTCTTTCAAGTTACAAAGTTCAGTTTGCATTTCTGCAAGTTTAGTGACATGCCATCTGAGATTACCTTTCAGCCTATTATTGGATTTTGCACGATTTTGAGCCTCTTTGTGCATATCATGGAAAGCTTCAACAATTTGATCAAATTCAGGATTTACCTATGTTTCAGCACTTGAGAATTCATCATCTTCACTTATTGTAGAAGTGAGACATATATTAGCTTCTTCATTCTCACTTGATTCAGAAATTGTTGAGTCATTGTCTTCCCATGCTATGTAGGCTTTCTTTGGCTTTCCTTCTTTTCACTTAATTGCTTTTTCAAGAATATAGAACATCTAGATTTAATGTGGCCAGGCTTACCACATTTAAAGTAGGTGAAGTTTGTATTGTTGTTATTGTTGTTGTCATTTCTTTTCTTGTTCTTTTTGTTCTTCACGAACTTGCTGAATCTTTTGACTATTAGGTTCAAGTTTTCATCATCTTCATCTTCACTTGAGTTTTTTTTCTTTTTCCACAGTAGAGGATGCATCTTTCAAGGCTATGCTTTTGTGTTTCTTATCTACATCTTCATCATGTGTTTGTTGAGACATTTCTAATTCATACTTAGGAAGCTTATCAAATAATGCAGCCACAGACATCTTGGATAGATATTTTGATTCCTTGATTGCTATCACTTTTGGTTGCCATGGTCTTGTTAGACACTTCAAGATTTTGATGTTTAACTCTTTAACATCAAATATCTTCCAAAGACCAAGAATATGGTTCACGATGTGAGTGAATCTTGTTTGGAGTTGAGATATTGAAAATTTCATACTCATGAATCAAGGCATGCTTCCTTGATCTTCTAACTTCATCAGTCCCTTCATGAGTGACTTTCAACATCTCCCACTTCTCCTTTTCATTTTTACACCTAACAGTTCTTAAGAATTCATCAAAAGAAAATGCAGAAGTAATCATGTTCTTAACTTTAAATCATATTGAACAACTCTCTTTTCTACATCAGTCATCTTATCCCATTCTTTGGGAATCATATCATTACCAACAATTTTAATAGGAACCAAATTGAAAACAATGAATACACTCAAATACCAAGAGGTGGGGTGAATTGGAATAACCTTGACCTTTTAAAATTCTTTATGAAATCAGAGTTTAGGATCTTAATCACTTTTAAAACCAACACAACTTTAATTCAATCAAACCACTAAGTCCAAGATTCCAATCACAAAACCAGTACTTGTTGAGTAATGAAGAAATCACAACAGCTAAGAGATCAAGATAGCAAAAAGAGATAGAACAATAGAAATTAACACAAACACATATATTGATTTGCTTCTCAAGAGAAACTACATCCAGTTCTTCTCATCAAACTAGATTAGAGTTCCACTAATTCAAAAGTATTCTTTACAAGCAATTATAATTCCCAGATTTAAAGGTTGTTGTCCTCAGCAATAGACAGAACCTCTAAAGAAAAACAAGGATTAATGATCAAACTGAACCATACTTCACAATCTTAGAACCATCATGCTGAGTATGATCAAATTTTACATCAAAGCTTTCCATGGCACTTTCAATTCTGTCAATGTGTGAGAGTTAACTTGAATGCTCCTCACAGAATGTGTTTGTTCCACTCATCACTCAAGTGTATCAGGTTATGATAATCTCTCACTCAACATAGTCAAAACACTACTATAGGCTTGAATATATTCTCAACAGATGCAAGCACAACTGATCAAAAGGTCTTTTACGGCTTGTAACTTGGCTGGAGTAAGGGTAGGAAAATTTTTGGGATAGTAGCTAAAATGAGGCTAGATCCAGATCAATTTCCTAAGTCCCAATCTTGTGGTAATCTATATTCCTTGTCCATCTTTTTCAAATTTGTTCAATCTCTTATTCAACAAAATTTATTCTTTATGGTAACTTAAACAATAAACAAATAAATACTTACTTTTTTTTAAATAAAATAAAGCAAAACAAAGAAGCTTTTCAGATTTCCAGCTGCTAATCTCAGGCTTATTATTTTCCATTTGTTCATTTTCTTGGCTTTCCATAACAAATTGGAATCAAATTGTGTTCCTCTATGCCTTGATGGACAATTCCCTGTTTTTCATTGTCAATGGACTTTATCCTTCTTTCTCTAGCCTCAGGGAAGTTGGTCAATGTGTATGGCTTTGATTTGGGTATCTGAAATGAAAGGCTCAGGCTCAAAGAGGTAGCAAATGGAAAAGAATTAAAGGTGAGTCAATTTGGCCCTGTGTTCAGAAGAAGAAACTGCCTTAATCATGTCAATTCACGCCTGCATCCAGAGAAACAATTCAAGTTCTAGAGTACTATGAAAATGGAGTCTCTCAAAAAAATTTACCGGTGTTTGGCTCAAACCTCACAGGTGTTATACTCAAGTCAATCTCTGCTGAATTTCATTTCAAGCATCATTTCAACTTCAACATGCATATCACATACCAACAATCACAATTCCATTTATGTGTCATGCAGTTCATGCTATGTTTCATTTCACACAAGCTTTCATGAGATATTCTATCCATTACTGTGTCCATCATCTTTTATTCTGAAAAATCTGATATGCTTCTAACCTTTATTTATTTATTTTTGAAAAATTTTCTGTTAGACGTCATTTGTTTCTTGACTGTGATTTGCTAAATAATGCGTATGCGCGTCCATTCCCAGATTTAGAAAATTGCTGTCCCCAGCAATAACTAAAAAGGATTATGCGCTACTAAATACTCAATCACGTATGCATTATTTGAGAAATCACAACCAGAACGAAACATTAATCCAAACAGAACACACTTAAAAACAATTTAATAATAAAACAACTAACCTAAATTCATCAAGCATTCAACTAACCTTAAAGTAATGTAAAGATACTAAAAATTAAAAACAAGAACAATAAAATTAAAACAAAAATAAATGGTCCTGGTCTGTCACTTTGCTGCCAGATGCAGCAGTACTTTTCTTCTTATATTTCTCAATCTGTTCACCCTGAAACTCAGAAACGCATCCACTAAATATTGCAATGCAAAACTAATATGGTACTAGACTTGGCAATTCCCAGATTTAAATCCATTCATATCTTATTGCACAAAATTAAAAACAATAACTTCAGACTCTTGAATTGCCTTCCAAGTAGTGCTTGTTTAACGTCGCGAGCCTGACGTACCATTCTGTTAATCATCAAATGAATTTAGTGGAAGAGAAACTGTATTCCTATCCACTTGGCCTCCAACGTAAAGCTTCAGCCGACATCTGTTAACTTTAAAAGACCTGCCATTGTCTAAAGGAGAGATTTCTACTATTCCATAGGGACAAATCTTTCGCACCAAGAATGGACCAGACCAACAGAGTTTTAACTTACCTGAAAAAAACTTCAGGCAAAATTTGGAGAGCAATACCTGTTGTCCCGGCTCAAATTCTTTTTGGCGAATTTTATTGTTATGCCACTTCTTGGTCTTCTCTTTATAGGTCCTAGCATTCTCACCTGCAGCTAAAGGTGTTTTTCTTGCAGTCTGATATGTCCAATGTGCATCATCAAGCTTTTTGGCCCAATCCTTCTTAGATGTTCCCACAGTCTTTTCTAGAATCCTTTTCAGCTCAACCTTTGGTGCTCCAATTGGAATATCATCTTCTTTCTTCTCAAGCACCTCCATTACTATCTCAGTAGCTTCTTGTATGATCTTTTGGCTTTGAATTTCCACCTCTTCTTTAAGTTTTTCTTCCTCTGTTTGACCTGCACAAATCACATTATCTAGAATATCTAACCTAGAACAATCATGTTTGTCAGATGGATTTTTCATAGTATCAAAAACATTAAAAACAACAGATTCATTATCCATCCTAAGTTCTAATCTGCCCTACTCTACATCAATTAAAGCCCTAGCTGTAGCTAAAAATGATCTACCTAAAAGAAAAGGTATTTCACTTTCACCATCCATATCTAAGACTATAAAGTCTACAGGAAAAATAAATTTATCAACTTTAACCAGAACATCTTCAATGACTCCTATAGGCTTTCTCAGTGAGCGATCTGCAAGTTGTAGAGAAACTCTGGTGGGTTTTAATTCAGAAATACCAAGGGACTTACAAACTGATAATGGCATTAAATTTATGCTTGCCCCAAGGTCACATAATGCTCTTCCCACATTAATATTCCCTATTGCAATAGGGATATTGAAGCTTCCAGGGTCTTTTAGCTTTTGTGGAAGCTTTCTCTGTATGATAGCACTGCACTCTTCAGTAAGTGCAATAGTTTCACAGTCCTGCAGTTTATGTTTTCTAGACAACAGTTCTTTCATAAATTTTGCATAATTAGGCATGTTAGCTAATGCTTCAGCAAATGGAATATTAATGTGCAATTTCTTAAACATGTCTAAGAACCTAGCAAACTGTTGCTTTTGAATCTGTTGCTTGGACTGCACTAGATAGGGAGGTTTCTCAAAACAAGAAAAATCCCATTGTTTCTTTGGAGGTGCAGAATTTTTTTCTTCTCTTTCTTTATTTGAAGATTCTTCTACCTTTGTTTCTGCAGCAACCGTGGTCTTCTCCTCCTCGTCTTCTTTATTGCTTGCCTTAGACTTTTTCTGAGGGGTGATTACCTTTCCACTCCTAGTAGTGATTGCATTGGCATGTTCCCTTGGATTTACTATGGTGTCACTAGGGAACTGCCCTTGAGGCCTTTCAGATATTTGCCTTGCCAATTGACCAATTTGGTTCTCAAGATTCCGGATGAACGCATCTTGATTTCTATGATGAGCTCTAGTCTCATTGATGAATGCATTTGTTGTCTGGATATGATCATTAGTAATCTTTGTTAATTGCAGCAAGGCTTTCTCTAGTTCAGATGGCTCTTGGGGTGGAATAGATGGAGGTTGTAGATAATGATTAGACTTGTAATCTAAACCTCCTCCCTGAATTCTGCTCTGATAATTATTTCCCATAGCATAGTTTTGATTTCTTTGGTAATTCTGCTGGGGTCTCTAATCGTTCCACACGCCATTCACCTGTACTGGGTCAGCTCCTACAAGTATAGGACATTCATTAGATTCATGCTCACCTTGGCAATACTCACAGCTGACATGTGGCATTCTGCTGGATGAGACTTGAGCGGCAGAGACTTGAAGTCTGTCTATCTTTTCAGTTAATTTGGCCAGCTGCTGGGCCAATATTTTCTGCTCTGCTAGCATGGCATCACTGCTCCCCAATTGAATGACTTCTCTCTTTCGCTGAACCGTAATGCTTTCATTCTCATTACGGGCTAGAAAATTAATTAGCTCATAAGTCTGAGCTGCTGTCTTAGATCTTATTGAGCCACCAGTTGCAACATTAACAATCATTCATGATTCAGGAGTCATACCATTAAAGAAAATACGTACCTGCTTACCCACAGGCATGTCATACTGCGGGCATCTCCTGATTAATTCCTGGAATCTGTTCCAGGCAGCACATAGGGTCTCTTTTCCATTCTGAGTGAAGTTGGTAATTTCATTTACCAACCTGTTGTATTTGTCCATGGAGAAGTATTGAGCGAAAAACCTTGATACTAAGTCGTTGATCGAAGCCGTATTCAACCAAATTAATACAATTAAATGCAGTACTAGGAAGTAACCTAGGTCGTCTCTCAAGGATCGATTAATTGTGTTCAGGGACTAAAATATATTGGGGGTTTTTGACAGAATGTAAGATTATAGATGAAATTAAAATCGAAATATCAAAAGCAGTGATTAAAATGGCCAGGTCTGAAACAGAT
>PYAF01003969.1:5016-69692 GCA_007407185.1 Glycine tomentella
GAAAACCAAAAAATATTTATTATCAAAGGAACGATTAAATTATATGTAACAATTAAAAAACTAATAAATGTAAAACATATTTTCTTCTATATGATATCATACAAAATCTTCCTTTTAAATATTATATTATATATTTAAAAGTAAAAAATAATTACCTTTTAGGACAACATAGGAAATTATTTTTATATATGAAATTAAAAAAATTGTTTTTCTTACATTTTCTCAAATAAAAAATAAAAAAATATTGATATATTCAAATAGTTTGATTTTTATGTAATATTTAAAAATATTCACAATCAACTTATTTTAATAGATAAAGATAGGAAAGAAAGAAATTAACAAATTTCCTTTTATTTATTTGAATAAGTGAAAGAGTAATATAAATATTAAATATATGTATATATTAAGAAAAAAATAAGTTTAACGAAGAAATTAAATATTTAATCATTTATTATTATCACTAATAGGGACAAAAATTGTTCATAACATATGACAAACTAAAATTTGAATAAAGAGTTGTTCATAACATGACAAACTAAAAATCCGACACGTTCGGCTTCCCCAAAAGCTGCGTCATCGACGCCATCAGCTCCCTGAACTCCGCCCCCATGCTCTCCCTCTCCGCCCCTTCCACCGACCCTCCCCAGTCCCCACATCATATTTGTTATCACATTCATCACCGTCAGAAACACCTGGAGATATAACATTGATTACTTGATTAAAGTAAAAAAAATTAAAAATAAATAAAAAAGTGACGGTTAGATGTTAACAAAAACTAATAAAAAAATGAGACACATGCTCCCCCACGTTCACCGGATTTCCCCACTCGACCGTTCAAAAACGCCACCGTTTTACGCATCTCGTTGCGGCGCAGATCGTACACGGAATCCAGCGGGGCGTTGCTCAGCATCTTGAGTACGCACACCTTCCGCAGCATCCGCCACTCGGGCCCGTACGGGGTCCACTCTATGTCGGAGCATCCGTAGTTCGCGGCCCTTCCGGCGGATGTGACGTCGTGGTTGGCGAAAACGGTGTCTTTCTCTTTGAGCACCTCGCGAGCCATGGCCGGTGACGTTAGCTTGCTCCCGAGTCGAGGCTTCAGAATTGGGTCGTGGATCTGGGCCAGGCCGGCGAATTAAGTGTGAAGGTCCGGGTCAAGAGGTAGAAGGTTCCCGAAGATAGGGAGGGCCGGTGGGCCCGGTGGAAGCCTCTTCTGAGTGTTGTTGTTGAGTTTGAGGAAGTAGAGCCATCCGTGGAAATGATGATACGTCACAATGCAAGAACCAGTGTTGTGCTGTGACTGTACCAATACTCTTTCAGGTTCATGTTTTGAAACAAAGTTGAGAGTGCAGCAAGTCAGCAACCATGGTGTTAAAAAAGAGTTGAAGGAGATATCACAAGATGAAGATGGGTTGATGAGGATAATTAGCAGTGGAACAAATTCTGCAAAAAAGGACAAATATGAGTTTGCTTTGCATGGATGGCACTTGAGGATATTGAACAGGGAACACGACAATGGAAGTTAGGCCACCCATGTCATGACTCAATGACCACACACGCTTTTATTATGAGATAATATTTATTTAAAATTATGTGGATTTTTAACAATTTGTTTAATATTTAAAAAATACATTAAAAATGTGTTAAATAATGATACATTTTTTAAAAATCTATACATGAAAAACGATTTATAATATATATATATATATATATATATATATATTATAAAAGGAATTTACAAGTGCAAATGCTTTGGTAGAGGAGGTTTACCTCTTGTTTTTGTCTCAAGGCAACATAAAAAGAGAAAGACATAGGATCTTGGATAATCTATTGATGGGAAATATAAAACTTTAATATACATATAGATACATTGGATTTGTTTAAAGTTATTTGTAAAAAAAAAAAAATATTTATTTTAATAAAATAAGTAATTTTATATTTTTTTAGTGTATTTGTCTGAATTGTTTTTCTTTAATAATTTTTTTGTTTATTTTAAGAAATAAATTGTATATATATATATATATTTAAAATCTTATTTAACAATTTTTTTAAAAAAATTTAAACAAACTAATTTATTTTAACATGTGAATTTAACAGTACATACCTGAGAGATATAAATTCTTTATTAGAGTTCATTCGTTTTATAGCTATTATGATGCAAGAAATCACATATAGTTGAGAATGATCATGCCCCTTTTATAGGAATTTTTTTATTCTTTATCAAATTGTAAAGGAATAGTAAATTTACAACTCCGAGGTATAAACCTCTCAACGAGCTACTCATAATGAATGATCCAACCCATTATATGATAATTTTTATTTAAAAATCCATATTTTTTTTGTTGTACAATGACAACAATAAGACTTAAAACTTTACGCTGGTATATATAATTCATATAGTGTTGAAACAAGTGTAAAAGTACATGAATATTATATTCAACTCTATTTATAAAGATCTGGGTTGGATAACCGTGGGGTGGGGATGGCAACCAATGGTATTTTCTTTTTGAGAACAATTCCAAATTTCTCTGATACCTCTAACTTTTCTCCTTGGGGTATTGTCCAATCAAATAAGTGCACAAGTGTGGCAAGAAAATGCAAAACCGTCCTCTCAGCCATTGATATTCCTGCACAAATTCTTCTTCCAGATCCAAAGGGGAAATAATTGAAGTCATTGCCACTGAAATCCCATTTTGCATCCAAGAACCTTGTAGGATCAAATTCGAGTGGTTTCTTCCAAATTGAAGGGTCTCTATGAATAGCCCACACATTCACAAACACCCGAGACCCCTTTGGGATTGTGTAGCCTCCCACAATAGTGGTTTCACTAGGACAATGAGGTACTAGAAGTGGAAGCACAGGGTGTAACCTTAGAGTTTCTTTCATCACAGCTTGCAAGTAGGATAACTTATGAATGTGAGACTCTTCTACCATGTTATCTTTCCCAACTACAACTTCCAACTCCTCTTGGACTCTCTTCATTGTCTCTGGATTGTGCATCATTTCTGCCATTGCAAACTCAATTGTGTTGGAAGATGTGTCAGTTCCACCGACAACCATATCCTGTTTGTGATCATTCAAAATCTCCACAATATTAGTCATAAAATTCATCAATATCATAAAGTTTGGTTAATTTATGAGCAAGTTCACAGGACCTAGAAGGGTTGCCTTGTTTTCTTTTTATTTTATTTTATTTCTCTTTTTGGGCCATGACGAATCACTTTTTAAGGACATCCTACTTGGTCTAAAGAGTATGTGGATGAAAGAAATATATAGAAAACTGAATGAAAAAGGAAAGGTTCAATTATACTTTTGTTTTTAATATTTTAGTATTTGTTCACATACAGTATTTATATTTACTCAATCATTCAAATTAAAAGAAATGTAATAAAAATATGGAGTATCATTGATTTGTAGTATAAATTAACGAACGAAAATAATAGATATCGTATTTGTTCACATACAGTATTTATATTATATGTTTTTAATACATGAAATGCATATTATTTGTTTAATTCCTTTTTATAAAACTAATAAGCAAAAAAATAAAAAGATATCGTAAGATTGTATTACATTATTGTAATACTAATGAAAAACAAATATGTTTTTAAATTCTATACTTTTATAAAATCTTATTTTTAGTTTCCGTAATTTCAAATGGTACAATTTAATTCATATATTTTATGAAATTTGTTTTTAATCCCTCTTCATAAATAATGTTGAAGTTGTTTCCTACTTGATAAATAAATTATGATGTCTATTTATCGGGTAAGTTCATAAAAGCAGTATTAAAAAAACAAACAAAATCACATAAAGACACAATAACAAATTAGATAATATCAAACTTTAAAAGGCTAAAAAAAATATAAAAACTAAAATCATATTTTTTCCAAATACTAAAACCGCGAGTAAGAAGATATTGAATTGTCTCTTATGATATTATAGAGTCCATCATAGAAATATTTCTTTCTTTGTTTAAACCAACTCGATGATACTTTTAAATTAGATAAGAACTAAGAAGTCAACTTGTTGCATAGAGATGCAAAGGAATTCTAAAATGTAACGCCAAGGTGTCCCATAGAACCCATACTGCATAGTTAAACATGGAAAGTGAGATTTGAGAGTTGTGAGAGGAAGCGTACGTACCATGAGAAGAGCCTTAACGTGGGTGAGGGTGAGTGGCGTATTGGCATCACCGCCTTCTTCCTTCAACTTCAACAAAAACTGCAGAAAATCCTTCCTTTCTGTACTCTTCTCATCTTCCACATCCATTCGTTGACCAATCATCCTTTCAAATATCCCATCGAACCGTGGCACCAGCGCGTGCATCTGTTTCTCCACACCTTGCAAATCGAACCGGGCCAACCAGGGGAAAAAATCCGACAAGTTTGGCTTCCCCAAAAGCTGCGTCATCTCCGCCACCAGCTCCCTGAACTCCGCCCCCATGCTCTCCCTCTCCGCTCCTTCCACTGCCCCTCCCCACATCATGTTCGTTATGACATTCATCACCGTCAGAAACACCTGTTGCAGGAGATAAAGGTTAACTGTGTGATTAAGAAAGAAGAAAAAAGAAAAACATTTTGGGTTTTATCTTTATAACAAAAAGTAACAGTCTAATACTTAAGATTAGTCGTTTTTCTAAATAAAAAAAACACCTGTTCGCCTATATTCACCGCACTCCCCACTCGACCGTACAAATACGACACCGTTTTGCGCACCTCCTTGCGGCGGAGCTCGTACACGGAATCCAGCGTGGCGTGGCTCAGCATCTTGAGCACGCAAACCTTCCGCAGCATCCGCCACTCGGGCCCGTACGGGGTCCACACTATGTCGGACCCGCCGTAGGTGGCGGCCCTTCCGGCGGCGGGGACGTCGCGGTTGGCGAAAACGGTGTCGTTCTCTTTGAGCACCTTGCGAGCCATGTCCGGGGAAGTGAGCACGATGCCGAGCTTGCTCCCAAGCTGGAGCTTCAGAATTGGGCCGTGGATCTGGGCCAGGCCGGTGAAGTAAGTGTGGAGGTCCGGGTCAAGAGATAGAAGGTTCCCAAAGATAGGGAGGCCCGGTGGGCCCGGTGGTAGCCTTTGGGCCTTGGGCTTGAGCCATGCGTACCAAGTAACCGCCGTGATGAACAAGAACGCTAGAACTATTGTTGTGGTGTGGTTGTGCCAATACTCGGTGGTTAAGAGGTTCTCAAAGAGAGTTGAAAAGGGAAGCATTGTGGTGAATTATTGTGTTGGGATCTCAGAGAGATAGAGAATGGTGGGAAGCATGTGGAGGATGGGATATATATAAATATATGTATTTAACAGACACAAACTTGCAATCAATTTCTTCCAGATTCCCCTTTGTCGTGTCTCGAACACCCTTGATGCTATGCAAACCCACATTTGTCCTTTTTGCATATTTTCATCGAGTTATTACTTGTGGGCTATATATATATATATATATATATATATATATATATATGGAAGTGTGTGCAAAAAATATGTGTGGATGATATTAATTGGAACATTGTGTGTCATGTCAGAGAAGGTTATGTGGATTGGAAGGTTGTGTGTAGAAGACTTTTTACGATCTCATCCAAATCTTAAGCATTACTGTCTCTCGTCCAATATATTCTTCAAAATCAATAAAAATATTAGATTAGTTATTTTATTATAAATTTTAATTTTATTTCAATATTATTCCTACATTAAATGGTTTAAAAATGTAATTATTTTTCAAATTCAACCAATAAATATACCTTATATTTGTTGAAAACTCAATATATATATCCACTCTGAGAAAGAAATAAGTGTAAGAAAAGAAGTGCTAACATTTCTCATGAGTGTAACCATTAATAGATTACACAATTAATTATAAGTAAAAAAATTTAACAATAAAACAATATTATATTTCTTATATATAGGATTGAAGATAATATTTATTACAAGTGTTGATTTATTTTATAAAAATTGCTGACTTTTCAAATTTATCTTAGTTTATGTTTAATATAAACTGTCAATAAAAATATATTTAAGGGTGAGACTTAAAGAAGAGAGTTTTAAATAATTAATTAAACGCTGGTCTGAGAGAAAAGAGAATTTGAAAAATTAAAATGAGATAAATGATTTTTATAAATTAATCAATAAATTATTATAATATTCTTAAACTAAACTTACAAATCCCTAACATTAACAAATGAAAGAAGCTCATTATTTTATTTCAAATATTATATTGTAGGTTGTTAATGGACTTATAATAAAACAAGGTATGAGTTTATTAACAAACCCCTAACATATAACTTTGTTTTATAATTTTTTATAATTTTTAATATATTATGAATAGTACTTTTATTGTCTTCAGTATTGTTTTTACTTTTTATTCAATATTTACTTTTAACATTGTACTTCTTTAAAAAAAAATAATCTACTTAAACTCTTATGATTTACTTTAAATATATTGCTTTAATTTGATTGATAAGATTTTTTTTTGGTAAAATATATTTGGAATTTCTATAAAATTTGAAAAATATTAATTTTGTTTATATAAAAAATTGTATTAATTTAATTTTTATAATAATAAAACATATTTTTGTTAGTTTTGAGTGATAATAAATTTTAAAAAACCTAAGAGTCTAAGACACTGTAAGCTGATCATTTTTGTATTATATTATGGAGAGAATGAGACTTGGTAGTAGGTGGGTAAACTGGATGAAGGGATGTATCGAGTCCTCATCTATTTCTATACTTGTGAATGAGACTGCAACTAAGGAATTTCCAGTCCAAAGGGGTTTGCGTCACGGTGACCCCCTTGCACCCTTCTTGTAGCTGAAGGTGTTGGTGGGTAAGTGGGTTGGTAAGAGAGGCTATTAAGAAGGAGTTAAGGATTGGTATTATTGTGGGTAAGAATAAGGTAAATATTGACGTTCAGCAGTTTGCAGATGACGTTGTTGTATCTTTGGAGCCTACTTTGAGGAATATCATAACTCTGAAAAGTATTTTAAGATGTTTTGAAAATTCTTCTGGACATAAAAGTTAATTTTCACAAGAGCTCCTTGGGGGCAATGAATGCACAAAGAAATACTTTGGATAGGTTTGCAAGTATACTTAACTGTGGCCTCTTATCTATTCCCTATGTTTATCTTGGTGCTCTTGGGGGAGTGAATGTCAGAAGAGAAGAAGTTTGGAAGCCGGTTCTGCAAAAATTGCGCAAGAAATTAACTCCTTGGAGGCAAAGGAATCTATCCATTGGAGGTAGAGTTTGTCTCAGTAACTCTACTCTCTCTTCTATTCCCCTATTTTATTCGTCTTTTTTATCGTATTCCTTCAAAGGTTGCTTATGAAATATTAAACCCCAACACAATTTTCTGTGGGTTCAAAGAATGATGAAAAATCTATAGCATGGATTAGGTGGGCTGTGGTGTACTTAAGTAAGGAACATGGTGTCTGGGTGTACGGGATTTGTGTAAATTTAATAAGGCACTCATTTGTAAATGGAGATGGAGGGTAGTTTCTGAAGGGGACTCAATGTGGGTTCAAATTCTGCATACAAAATATGGGAATTTGGGGCTGCCCTTTCATAGTAATTGTTTCAATAAAGTGTCACAGTGGTGAAATGATGTGGTGTTTTTAAGTGGTGAACAAAAGGATTCAAGTTGGTTTGTGAATGATGTGAGCTGTTCTTTAGAGAACGGAAATATTTTTAGCTTTTGGAGTGATAACTGGACTAGGCAAGGATGTTTAAAAGCTCGGCTTCCTAGATTTTACTCTTTGACTTCAAATAAGAATGTTGTTGTCTCTGATGTAAGTAGGCGGGATAATTCAGTTTGGATTTGGGAGATTGATTGGAGAAGATAAACTATGCCATGGGAAGATGAGCTTATCGTATAACTCCAAGTGTGAACTTGGTAGATAAGTGAAGTTGGTAGAAGAACAATTTAGGTCAACAACACAGTTAATGATGCATATTATTTGCAGTGTGACAGTAATGATGCGGACAAAGAGGATATATCCAAATTACTTTGGCAGCTTAAGGCGGCTAAAGTCCTTGTGTTTGTTTGGCTAGTGCTTCATAATAGGATCCAAACTAGGGATCAACTATCCATAAGAAATATTGTATCCAATGATGATGATCAGTCCTATATTTTGTGTGGCTTGGAGATAGAAACAACAGAGCATTTGTTGTTTGGTTGTTTGTTTTCTTTTCAAGTGTGGCACAGATGTTATAAATGTAAGATAAATAAATTTATCAAGAATGAATTTTTATGAGTTTAAAACATTAACATAATACTTGTTGAAGACATGATAAAAAAGATGAGAATGGTCTGTATGTAGTGTGACTTGCAGAAACCTAAAAGTCAAGTCTTTCTTTGCTTGATCACACTCTCCTTAAACTACAGTTTTCTATTGGGCAAACTCTATAGAGCAATTGATAACTTGACAGCAAAGGGGCCAAGCATTGCTATTTATTAACCCTAGGCACATCTCATTATGGGGTCAGTAGGCACCTCTCATTATGGGGTCAGTAGTTAGGCCCACACTATTTTTCAACACTAATTAAAATTAGGTGTCCAAAGCTCGTAGTGAACTTAAGTATTATCAAATGGTCATAAAATTAGTCTGTTTTTGGAATTAGCAGCATCACTGAATGTAGGGCACGAAAATAACAGAAAATGCTCAGATTCCAAACAAAGAATAGGTCACTTATTCTGAGCTTGTAGTTTAATGTTGGGAATGAGATTCAACAAAATTTGCAGTAACAAAATGAGTATTTGTCAGTATGTAGTTCACTAGTAATTATTTGCATTTGGCACACACGAATTTCCTTTTAAAGCACTTCTCAGTATAACTTACTTGTCACCTAAGCGGCCAAACCTACGCAGGCAATCAGCAAAACCGGTAACAAGACTGGCACACTTCAAGGGGTCCTTGATATGTTCCTTGCATGGGCCGGTTTTACAAGCAATGTTGCAGGTAGAAATAAAGGGGACTGCACTGGCCACCCTGGAGTAACTGCACTATCGGATTTTATAGTTTCTTTAGATTGGGGCTTTTCAGTCTCTCTTGCAACCTTCCGTCTAGTCTTTTTGGTTTTTTTCTTCGGGACCGCATCATCAACAAGTTGATTAACAAGGTCGTTGCTAATCTGAATCGTAAACTCACCCATAATTGATAACTCCTGCACGAGGCACCAGAAAGATATCATGAAAGTGATACTCTTAAAAACATATTGATGCAGGAGAAGTAGAAAAGATGATTAAAAAAATTGGGATTATCAGTTAATCTTTGTGGCTTCTGTTTATAGGTATCATTATACTTCAGATTAGTGTTATGTATTTAAGTTTCTTATTTGTACCCAAGGACTCTTGGGCTATGCTTAAATAACTAAAGGTGGCTGAAATGAAAGGTTGGAATAAAATAGTGATATGGAATGAAATAGCATAACTGTCCAAACATAGCCTTAATGGGCTAGGGTTAGTACTACAAGTCAAGAATAATATTTTGCAAGTTGTTTCCTTGTAATTTGCTTTCTAGTAAATTGTGTTTTGTGCTTAATAACTGGAATTTAAAATTCCTAAAAGATGTTGGTTAGAGGTCTTATAGTTTGAAAGGTCTTATCTTGTATGATAGGAATAGCAGTTAGTAGCAATAGCTGTTAGTAGCAGCAATTAGGGGTAGTGTAGTTAGTTATAACTAACTATTAGTAGTTAGGGGTAGTTCAGTTCTAGAAGGATTAGTAGTTAGTGGGTAACTGAAATAACTAATAGTTAGTTACAACTAACTATTAGTTATTTAGAAGCAGGGTATAAATACACTGCAAGGAATACAGAGGGGGGTAGCTTGTTAAGCAGAAAGTATTAGGAGGCTGTGAGCTTGTGACCCTTTGAATAGTCACAGCTGTACTGCAAGAGTTAGTCTCCAATTTTCAATAAAGATTCAGTCTTTCTTCTCTTAATCTGGTCCAATTCCTATCACTGGTATCAGAGCTCCAAACTTGGGGTTGTGAAGAGTGAATGAGTTTGAAAACAAGCAATAAAATGGAGGCATGCATGGAGCTGTTGGAGCGAGCAGTAGAAGACAATCGCGAAGCGCTGGAGAATCACATGGAGGGGATTGAATCACGTTTGAGTTTGATAGAGTCCCTGCTCCTTAAGCTGACAGCGAACTGGGAGAAGGGGGCGAAGGAAAGAAGTAAGGAAGGAGGCGAGGAGGTTGCGCGATAGTGGAGGTAGATTGAGATGCCTGTGTTTGCAGGGGAGGATCCCGTGGGGTGGGTGTCGCGAATTGAGAGATATTTTCGTCTCCAGGCCGTGAGGGAGGAAGAAAAATTGGATGTGATTCTGGTGGCTATGGAGAGGGAGGCATTAGCCTGGTTCCAGTGGTGGAAATCTTGGAGTTCTTCCCAATCTTGGGAGGGTTTCAAGCTGGCCTTGGTTCAGAGGTTTCAAGGTACGAGTGTGGCAAACCCTTTCCAAACTTTGTTAGCATTAAAACAAGATGATAATGTGCAGAGCTACATTGGTAAGTTTGAGAAGCATGTAGAGGCAGGAAAGAGGTTGGATGAGATCTTTCTAAAAGAAGTGTTCTTGAAAGGGTTAAAGGAGGAAATTGGGACACAAGTCAGATTGCATGAGTTCAAAATCTTGCTTGAGACTATGATGAAAGCAAGACAAGTGGAGGAGAAGAATAGAATTTTGGGTAATCTACCTAGAATTGGGAAATGGAGTCAACCTGTCCAGAGGCCTAGTTCTTTAGGTCCAAGACATGGGAGAGAGTGGCAACAGGTAGAAGAATCTGTCCAACATGTTAGTGCAGAGAATAATGGGTGACAAGATAGAAGAACCTTATATAATTTGTCACCTGCAGAAGTGGATGAGAAAATGAGGAAAGGAGAATGTTTTACATGTACTGAGAAGTATCATCCAACACATGTGTGCAAGAACAAAAAGTTGGGGTTGATGATTATGGAAGAAGAAGAAGAAGAAGATGAAGGAGACCCTTGCTGAAAAATACATGTTGTTTTTCCTCACCTGGACCCTGGGGACAAGGTCCATCTTGAAGGGAAGGATATTGATAGGAATAGTAGTTAGTAGCAATAGCTGTTAGTAGCAACAGTTAGGGGTAGTTCAGTTCTAGAAGGATTAGTAGTTAGTGGGTAACTGAAATAACTAATAATTAGTTTACAACTAACTATTAGTTATTTAGAGGCAGGATATAAATACACTGCAAGGAATACAGAGGGGGTAGCTTGTTAAGCATAAAGAACTAGGAGTCTGTGACCCCTTGAATAGTCACAATTGTACTACAGGAGCTAGTCTCCAATTTTCAATAAAGATTCAATCTTTCTTCTCTTAATCTGGTCCAGTTCCTATCATTGTACTATAAAAACTAAACCTCAACCTCTGTATGACAAGATCCTTTACTTGAATAATGGGCACAGAATTATCAATTCTTTCCTGCTTTTTATACCAGAACAATCGGCAATTGGCAATTTGATTTTTTCTTCTTTCAAACCTCTATTTCTGGGGTAAAAGCCTATGTAGAATTTTTGTTTTATATAAAGATACAAATTATTTTAGCACTCTCTGAATTAGTAAGTATTCCTCTGTTAGGTTCCTAATGAACTGGACACTAGCAAATCTTGTTACCATGTCAACAAACTTATGAGTATAGCATGCTTGTTAAGCTTTATGTTGTAAAAGAATCAGTCCTTTCTCCCCCCCACATCCCAAAATAATAATAAAAAAAAACCTCTCTCAAAAATGTACAAAATAAATTCATTATTCTTCAAAGTAAGATAACTGAGCCTACTCTGGAAAGTGGGATATTATATGCAGCGTGACCCATCACCTATGGTCTAGTTTCTCTTAAACCTATATAATTACGTATTCTTCATAATATATTAGTTTATCTAATTTTTTATTTTTTTAATGTTAATATAAGAACTGACAAAAAGGGAGAGCAAGAGAGAAATTAGAAAACCTGAAATTCAATTACAAACTAAACATTTTCTAACCAGCTTTGTAATGGATATCTTTTGAAGTAGTTCTGTCTTAACAATTAACATAAACATAAATCATTAAAACAAGTTTTTCAAATAAAGTGTAGCAAACACATATTATTAAGAACCTGCCCAGTTGTGCATGGACAAGTTTGGCATAAAACCAAACCAAATTCATTTATTATCCAATTATCAGGATTGGATTTCCTTTCCCTTTTCAAAACTAGTTTGTTTTTGGTTCAAAACCAGTTTGGTTTACGACCAATTATCAGAGTTTTAATGTGTTCCAAGAATAGTAAAGAAGAAAGAAGGCTGTTCCATTGGAGTGCTCTCAATACCTCTGTAACTCTGTTTTTCTTTGATAATGGAATTATATTTGTCAATTCGAATCTGGAAGGTCAGTTGAGCTCACCTTTTCTTTCCTTCAATATTCTGATTTAATTCCGGTGAGGATACGTTTAAGTGTGTAACATCTTTAGTATACACACATTATTGGTTTGCACAAAGCTTAAATGTGTATTTGGATTTGTAATTCTAAATTTGATTGGATTTCTTGTAAAATCAATAGCAATAAGGAAAGCATAAGCATAACAAGTAATAATTTGTTTGTCCCTCGATACCTTATTTTAAGTTTTATAACATTAGTTGGTGTGCCACATGTTTAATTTAACTTGGTGGAGAAAGTTGATTTTTTGCGATATCTGTAAACTTGTACGGCGAGAAAATCTATGGGGATATAAACCTATATTATAATCATATGTAATCTAGTTAATAGTCCTTTTTCGAGATAAATGATAAAGGACAAATGCTAGGCTAGTTCAAGAGAGTACTCAAACTTTGAGTACATAACACTGCCGGAGAAGAGAAGAACCGTTCAATTTTGAAAAGCGTTGCAACATTAGACACTGTTAACCAATTGGAACAGCAAAATACAATCCTTGTGGGTGTTAGACTATGGTGTGAGTTGGCTAATCCTATTGTTTTCTTTTGGGAGTGTTATGATGAGCACCACTAAAAACTTGTGCTAATGGGGACATATCTGGTTCAGGGGTATATCATGATTCGGAATGGCCCTTAAATAGCATTTACCGAGTGTGCAGACACCGTGCTTCTAGTGTATCTTTTTTAGTTTATGTCATGAGCTCAAACAATGATAAAGTGGAAAAAGTATAAATAGAAAAACTTTTCCCATCTACAATTAATGTGGCTCCATTAAGATTTCATTTCAGTTTTATTTGTCAAAAGCTAGCTAATTCCGGCGTTTATTTGTTGCCACATAAATTACATCACAATTCACAAATCACTAAATGAAAAAAAAAAAAAAAGATGATTTCTCCATCATTCCAGGAATATGTTCAAGCCATTTGATGAGTGGCTATGAAGATAAATTGTAGAAATATTATTGGATTATTGATCCAAGTGGACAAAAAAAATTTAATTATCATTTGGGGTAACTTTTTAAAAAATTATTAAATAATGATAAGTCATTGTACGATTATGATTCAAAAGTCGTAGCAACTTTTATTTTTTTTTTCGCTTTTTTTAGGAGTCATAAGTATATTTACTACTTCTATTTTTTTCGTAAATATATTTACGACTTCTGAATTGTTTTGCTTTTTTTACGACTTAGAAGTCGTAAATGTACATACGACTTCTGAATTTTTTACTTTTTTTTGCTATTTTTTTTACTTTTTATTAAGTTGTAATTTAATTACTTAAAAATGCAAGTAATTTTGTTTTTTAATTTCATTTAATATTTTTTATGTATTTTTTATATCATATTATTTAATATTTAAATAATTTATGTTATAAATAATATTTTTTATATTTATTTATTCAATTAATTTTATATATTTTTTAGTCAAAATATGTGTAAAACTGAAGGACATAATCATCGTAATTGTGCATACAAGAAAAATAACGACTAATATTATTTCTATTTTTTTTTCTTTTATTTGCTTTGTAATGTTTATTTCATATTCATTACATTACATTTTTAATGAAAGACATGTTAACTACTTTTATTATTTAAATAAAATCTGTTGTTAATACTAAAATAATTGTTAAAAAAATTAATTAACATTAATGTGACAAATACTTAAATAAGATAATGATAATTGGAAAAAATAATTAACAAAAAAACAAATAAATAATATAAATTTGATACATTTTAAGTTAATAATAATAACAAAATACTTTCATCTAAGAATAACTATTTTGAAATATAAATCTTAACATTACTAAAAATATATAGAAAATTAATTAATTAAATAAATATAAAAATTATTTATAACATAAATTCCTAAAATATTTACAAAAAAGGATATAAAAATATATACAAAATATTAAATGAAATTACAAAAAATAAAATTACTTGCATTTTTAAATAATTAAATTAAACTAATTTTTATAATTTTAAAGAAAACTTAAACGAAAATTTAAAAAAATAAAGAAATAGTAAATTTTTTTAAAAAATCAAATGAAGTACAATTTTTTTTAAAAAAGGTCATACAACTAATAAATGGTAGACCAAAAAAAGCAAAAAATAAACAAAAAAAATTCAGAAGTTATACGTACACTTATGACTTTTAAGTTGTAAAAAAGAACAAAAAATTCAGAAGTCGTACTTACACTTACGACTTCTAAGTCGCAAAAAAGAAAAAACAAAATAAATCAAAAGTCATAAATATATTTATGACTTAATAGCGAAATAAATAAAAGTCGTAAAAGGTGTTATAACTCCTGAATTAGAAGTCGTACCACCTTTTACGACTTATCACTATTTGGTAATTTTTTAAAAAAATAATCCTAAATAATAATTAAATATTTTTTGCCCTATTCGGTCAAAAAGCCAATATTATTGGTGTTTTGGACATAGATATGATTTCATGAGGTTAATGAGTGGTGCTCAAAATGAATCAAGTTGAGTTAAACATAATTTGATTCGAACTCAATTCAAATTTGTTGAATTTGTAACTTGATTTAAGTTTGGTATGAAATTTTATTTTTAAGTTGAACTTATTTCGATTTAAATTTACGAATAACTTGATTTAATATAAAAAAAAGTATGATTGCTTAAAAAAAACTCAAACAATCATGTACTAATAATATTTGTTTCACAAAGAAGGACATGATATTTTTAAACTGGAATGTATAGCAGCAGTTTTTGGCCATTAAATATATAATTCTCCTTTGATGTGATTAAAGTTTTGACAGATGATGTTAGACTGGAAAATGATACTGGAGTTGAACTAAAAAAAGGCTGGGTGTGGGGGACAGTCACACAACAAAAGTAAAGGAATTATTGTACGGACACAATAAAGAGTAAAGATTATGAGTACATAGTCTATGTAACCAAATTTGATAATTTGATATTGTTATTTAATTGTAAGTTATCATTTATAATAAATTTATTAATTTTTATAATATTTACCTTAGAATTATATTAGTAGTCATTTTTTATTTTGATCGGTCAAATATTAATTTAATTAACTGTTAATTTTTTATTGACAGATTTATATTTATGACTTTTTTTCTCTTTTTAACTATTAAATCAATCTTATAACTCTCTTAATTATTATGTTATTTTTTTATTGATTGATGAGATAAAATATTTTATACTATACTAGTAATTAGTCTCAAAGATTAATAATGTGTTTCATCACTAGATAAATATAAAATTATTATAAGATAAACCTCAGATACAATCTTTAAATGTTTTATTTGTTAATTCTTAATTAAAGTGGTACTTTCACCTTAATAATACTCTAGAATTAATTATATCAAAACAAACTCAAATATTGACTGAAAAATCATGTGGAATTCTTCCATGCCACTTATTGTCTTACCTTCTCGCTCTAAGCTAAATTCGTGGTTATTAATAATTTCTTCCTCTCACTTCTGACTTCTCTTTTGTACACGTCTCTATCCATCTATCTCTGATGTGACAGTAAAATAGGAAACGAGAGAATACAACTGAACTTGTAATTACAAAAGATTTTACCATTATTTTCAAAGTAGACTTCTATGTACAATATGTTTCCGCACTCACTAGACATTTCCCATTTGTTATGTCACTACCGTACACATAAATACAACATTTAATTAGAAGAAGAAAGTACGTACATACTGTGGCATTTTGGTGACTTGATTTTGCTTTGGTATCAATTTTTTGATTTGGGGGTCGAGGAGGAACCTCACAAGAGGAAACGTTCACCTTCCACGTACCTTCCGAGAGAACATTTTGTAAAATACTAGGTAGATAAAATTCAACACCAAGAACCTAAATTTGATCCCCTGGTATTTTGTCACATTTATAGATTTGATATCTTACCCTTAATTTTTCTTTCATAGACAATTAAATTCCCTTCACTAGATGTACTACTGCATGCGTGCTAATGCCCTTCTTCTTTCATTCCTACAGTTTACAGTGATTTGACTCTATCTCGTTGAAACAGTTAAACCCAAAATCATGAATACCAAAGTCTTGACAGTCCAATAACCAAGCACAATTTTCCTCCCAAGATGGTAACAAACTCATGTTATTGTTAGTGTTCTTTAGGTTAGGTGTTGTGTCCCATAATGCTTCCACCAGAGGAGTTTCATCCAACCACATGTTGTTTAATAGAGAGTCATCACTGCCAATGCTTTCTAGCAAAAGTGAATCATCCCCAGAAGAATTCTTAGCTTGTGATGAACTTGAATTCTCCTCTGAGTTGAGAAGAACCCCATTAGTTTCCTTGACCTGATCATCAAGGTTATTGCCAGGTTGTGGCAAATGCTCTGCAGGGGAGGATGAACTATCCTGAGAAGATGCTGCAACTTGTTTATAGAGAGGTTCGTGAGTAACAGGATCGATACCCATCTTAAGCAATTTTTTCTTGATATGGGTGTTCCAGTGATTTTTAATCTCATTATCTGTTCTTCCAGGTAACCTGGCAGCAATCTTGGACCACCTGAGACACCAATCAACCATATATATCAAAAGTCCATTATACACATAAGATTGATGTGGATGTCTTTCTTGGTCACAAAGACATGTACCAATCATATCACACATGTAATTGCTTTAGGTAATACTAACATCTTCAACTGAATTATCATTATTTATCTTGTAACTGAAAATATTTTTTAGGCTTAAATATGTTTTTAATTCCTGATATATATCCAAATTTTGCAATTTATTCTTGATAAAATTTTTCTTTGAATTAGCTCCCTGATATTTGAAAAGTTTTGTTTTAGATTCTTGTTGTTAGTCAAGTGATAACATGTTCATTAAATATTTGATAACGCGATTTGTGATGATTCAAAAATCGTCAATATTTATTTCAACATCAAATTTAAATATTTTAACTGTCAAAATCAATTAAAGTAAAATAAATAAATAAATCAAACATTTAGAAGGAGAAGGGAGAATACAAAAATTTTAAGAATTAAACGATGAATCGAAGTTCAAATCAAGAAATTAGGTCAGCATCTACCTTTCGTTTGGGCCCTTGTAGACGGGAGACAAGGGAGTTAAGGTGGTTGATGATATCGCTGAGGGATAGGTCAATGGCAGCAGGGAAGGTTCAAAGACTCCGTCAGTTGGGGAGGGTTTGACGACAGAGGCTGCGTGGGGTTGGTGGTGATGGCAATGATGATCGAGGTTCCGACGGCTTCAGTGACACCAGAGATGACGACAAACATCGCCTTCTCGACGACACAGTGGTTGGCACGAAAGGTTTTCTTGTAGTGCTCGAAAGTACCCTGGGTTGCCAGCGGCGACCGCAACCCTTCTCTTTGCACCTTCCTCTCCCGCCTTGACCTTCAAGGACCTAGCCCTCAAATCCCCTCGCCTTTTTCATTCTCAACTCCTCTTTCAGATTAGATATTCCTTCGAGGAGTGAAGGTGGGGGTTTCATCAATGGTATAGCATCGCCGATTTCCAAATCTCGAAGTTCTCCACAAACCCCCTCTAGCGTTATTGCCGACGTTGGTGTTTCGGTTGGGGTTTGCTTAGGTGAAGTGCGAGATTGTGACTTTGGAGGTGTGAAATAATGGTTTGTGTGAGGGAAGGTGGCACCCTAATGGTGCCGGTCTATTGATTAATTTTTGGAGATTTGTTGATTTTAAATTAATAATACTAATTTCTAAATTATGCTTTTTTGAATTTTTAATTAACCCACTACAAAAGCATACACTCCAAAGGCATTGAACAAAGATGATGAAACATGAAAGGAATAGACCAAAAGGGTTCATGACAGTAACTATGGTGATGCGTTCATGATAGGAGGAAGAAATAGATGAAGGCAGAATAGAGAGGCGAAAAAGAAGGGTGGAATAAGGGAGAAAAAGAAATTCATCTTAAATTTAATTTTGAAATAAATACTAACGATGTTTTAGTAGCCACAAATCACATTCATATATGTAACGGACACGTCATCACTTAACTGATGATAGATATCTAAAACAAAACTTTTCAAATATCAGGGAGTCAATTCAAATATAAAATTTATCAAAGATCAAATACAAAATTTGAGTATATATCTCTGATCAAAAACATATTTAAGCATATTTTTTTATTATTCTTCAACAAATATCAGTTCCAATGATGTGGAGTAACATCTGAGCTTGAATATAATTAGGCAGATCGATGGAGTTATGACCTTTCAAATATATACATACCAATTGGGATGCATGTACGAAAAATTCACATACGCAAAGTAAACAGTAGATGAGAATTTGAGAACAGATAAGATACTCCTACTATCTTGAAATTTATAAATATATGTTAATATATCTACTAGTAAACCAGACAAGTATTCAATTGCTTCAGCCTGAAGTATCCTTTGTTTCAAACATGGTTTTAAATGCGTTACCTTCTTCTACATTATTAATGGTTTAGACGTGAAGTCACGGTATCTAAGGACTAAGCTCCTTCCAATATAATTTTGGAAAAACCAAACTAACGCGCAGGGATCATTAATTGTTGAACATAGGATTAGGACAAACAAACCCATGGTAATTATTGTGTGAATACAGTGTCTACAGGCACGGACACTTACAAGTCCAAGAAGTACTAAAATAGTAAAAACTGTGTTCATGAAAGAATTGTTCACAAAAAGAAGGCAATGCATAAGCTTGTGAAGAACAAAAAACCTGTTGCCAAGACGACCATGGAGATCAATAACAAGTTGCTCCTCTGCCTCTGTGAGGAGGCCTCTCTTCAAGTCTGGGCGAAGATAATTCGTCCAACGAAGGCGACAACTCTTGCCACAGCGCTTGAGGCCAGCAAGCTTTGGCACGGTACGCCAACAGCACTGGCCATTGGTGAGAATGAAGTTGATGAGCTTCTTGTCTTCCTCAGCAGTCCATGGACCTTTCTTCACCCCAAGTTTGTCACAGCAGGGTTGCCTTCCCATAGCACTAACACAAAACAACACCACTTGCTAGCTAACCAATGTAATTCCCCAAACTAAATGCAAAAGTCTTGCCAACACTAGCTTGTAATGAGTAATGACCCAAAAAGCCCCACACCCCACCCACCTTTATATAAAGCCCTCTCCTTTTCTTGCCTAAATAATTAATTACATATATGTGCAATAAAATCATGCATCAAGATAAATTTTTTAAAAAAGGGGGTCTCAGGAGGCAGGGATAAACAGAAGAAGGTTGGGGGCTCCACCATGGGTTGTGAAAGGTACGTGGGAACTAATATGGGTTTTTTCTGGTGTTTTTAGCTACACAAAATGTGTGACGCTGAAAGATGGGTGACCCAAAGGCAGAACTATAAGTAAGCACCCGAAAGAAGTATACAAATTTTATGTGCAAAATAATTATACTTTGTAAAATTTTCCATTACGAAATATGCAAAATGCACTGCCCTGATTTCACTCTTACTCCATCATTTCGTCATCACCACGTTTACGTGACCACTTGGCTTCAGGTTATGGTACGGTGAGGGCGATTGCTATAAGTCCTGAAACTATTTCTTTGATGTGCTCCAAGAAAACTGATCCAACGCTGCAAAATCATCACATCAAATAGGGACAACTAGGTGTCCTTGATTCAAAAGAGCTCATAGACATTGCTGATATACAAGATTGGACAACGATCTTTAGAGATTCCAAAGCCCATAACTTTGTAATTTTCTCCCTCTTTTCCACCTTGCAAGTTATAACTCCCACCTCGCTTGTGTCTATGAAAATGGCTATCATTAATGCAAGTTGTGGAAATTTTACTGAGACAAACGTATGTGCGAAACCAATTGTGGAAAGAATCCAATTTAGCCACGACTTTAGCACGTTTGAACTTTGGAACTTTGGAAGGATGACTATAGGGGCTCGAGAATAAATGGGTACGATTATTTTAACTAGTCATAACTACGAAGAGGATATTCTTGCAGATATGTTAAAAGGGGTTGATATTGACGCCCCAATGAGAAAGCATTGATGTATTTAGGTAATGTTCAGTTGCAGCATATGCTAGTTGAAGCAAAATGCAAACGATAAGGAACCTGATAAAATCTTAAATGGAATAATGTTGTATCAATACTTATTTTCTTTTCAAGTTTTCAAAGTTTGGGTCAACTACTTGCATGTGCTCGTATATTTGTTGTTTTACAAAAATTAATTTTATTTGAGTCGGATAAAATTATTATGAATCATTAAACTCTCTATAACAGTATTTATCATTGGATATCGAAAACTCGAATATGAAACTATTAATTAAGTTAAAATCACCTCATATTAGTTGATCCACATGTTCGTTGAACGTACATAATAGATATATAGAGGGTGCTTAAAGTCATATTTGGGAATAAACAATCAAATGTGCACACAGCCACAGAGGAAGGAACATGTGTTTCCAAAACTGAACCATGGAAGAGCAAAGCATTAGCAGATAAGGTCAAGAAAAACCTTCTCAACCCTGGCACACTAGTGTGAACACTAGATCAAAAGGTTCCATATTATTTCATGAATAAAGAATTGATTCTCAAATGCTCAAACTAGTATTATAAAAGCCAATGAATTATTAACATAATTAATGTAGATATGACGGTTAATCATTATTAAATATGGATTAGATTTTATTTATGTATTCCACATGTGTATCTTCACAAGCTAGATATGATCATTAGCTGGATACGTATAAAGTTCGATGACAATCTTGGTTTGATATCTTTGACACGGACTGGGCATGAACTTGTTGATTCTAACGCGAATAAACAGGCCGTTGTGTTTCGTCTACCTACGCCTAATTATTCTAGACCGTTCCATTCTCAGATCAGCTTTGTCACAGATTGGTTGATTGATTAAGCATTCGAATACGTTTCCTTCTTTTTTTTTTTTAATATATATACAAGGGCAGGTCTAGAGTGTTTTCTAACCTTTACTTAACCATTGAAGAAAATGAATCACAAACAAGTAATTGGCATAATTATACATCGCGAAGCATGCACACCAAGGAAAAAAGGTGATCAATAAATGACACCACAATATATCTTAGTCAAGAGATATTTTTACATACACTTGGTATATACGACTTGTAAGCACAATATCACTTCAAACCTGAGATATATATCATTGTTGTTAAAAGAGTTTAAATTCTAGTATAAATTTTTAGACTCGATCTCAACCAATCAAATATTGTGGTAAGTATAATTTTCAAGCTAATTATTATATATTAAAGTTAATAATCTTATTATATATGAATATTTTTTAACGGGATAGTAATATACTAAAATATTTGACTCAAAGATTTACGCACAGTGTGGGTACACTAAATGTAGACAAGAAATTCTTCCAAATAAAAAACATTTCCTTTTCTCGTGCGTTTATCAGAGTGCATGTATCCTTGCCGGGATGAAGATGTCAGAATTATTCCAAATAAGAATTTCTTTCGTAGGAGTAATCTTTTTTGAAGACAGAAATATTCACATTATAATGAGATTAACTCTTTGTTAATGCTCATATTATTTCAACTGTTTGTCGAAATAATGTTATATATTGATATTATAATGTTTCAAAACTGCAGATTTCGAACATCAAGATAAAAAAAGTTATTAACGGTAAAAATTAAAGATAAAAAATTTATTAATAATAGAGATCGAAGATAAAAAAATATAAATGATAAAGATTTAAAATTTAGAAGAAGTTTGTAGCAATTATGATTATAAATACTTAAATATATATGTCTACAAAATATCAAATTTGTACCATATAATAAGCATCGAAACTTGTAAATACTCACGTCTAAAAAAAATTTAACATAGTAATTCATGATAAAAGACCTATAAAAAAAGATAAAAAATATCTAAAGAAAGTATTTATCTCATTCCTCAAATATTTATGTGATTATATTTGTTGCCGAAAATATTTTCAAAATTTAACCGTTAACGCTTTTATTAACAATTATTTTATATATATAGTAAAGTCTAACTCAAAACGTTATTTAATAGAAATATTAAACACGTACGATTTGAATAAATCCACAGGATAATATATGCATTTCCTTATGATAAATCTGATAGTGATCGAGAGACTTTAAATATAACATTTATTAGATCACCCACACGGCACTTGTTGGGAGCAGTTACCAACCAAATATTTCGGTCTCTTGACTTTCAGGCCTTTAGTATTTGTGGGCATGGGTGGACCCTTCTTCCCCGTCTAAGCTTCACAATTACACTTTATTGCTTATGTATGCACATCATAAAGAAAAAAAAAATGCATTCTTATTATCATAAAAACCATAATGGGTTCAACTAATAGCGACGAAACCCTCAATGTAACCTTTTGAGTTTCAACAACAATGATTTCATAACTATGAGATTGAACATAAATAATTAATTTGTTGAAATTAAAATTAAATTATTTAAATAATACTAAAATATAATTTTTAATCAGACTTTACTTATTTTCTTATCAATATTCAAGTTAATTGAAATGTTTTTTCCTTCATCAAATGAAAAAATGATTTTTCTCTTTAATTCTTTTTTTTTAATCCAATTAAACTTATTGTACTGCGTAATTTAATCATTGCACTTCATTGTACTACAATTAATTATTTTTAAAAGAAACTAATTTTAGAGAAACTCGATCTTACTTAGTTTATCCAAAGAATCCAATTTAGAGCGCTACGTGTCCAAAATCGTATTGACTTGCAAGGCACTACACGATACTCGTGAGATATCAACCTGCTTCGTGATCTGTAGTAGCCATACACGTATAATTTCCGCATATTGAAGCAGAAAAATAGAATGATGAAACTTCAATATCACTGTTGTACAATGTTACGAGGTTAAGCTATATATTTCACATTTCATTGCGTATGTGTTGCCCTCATGATCCGCCAGCATACCTTGTTAAGCTGATCAAATCAAGAAAAGAAAAGAAGGAACTCCTTACTTTAATCAATTAAAATTAGCGAGAAAATTAAGATATCATAAATTTCACGGATTATCACTGAGTACTCATTATGGAAGTTAGGTACAAAGATGTAGAGTGGTATGTATAAACTAATTCATTGCTTGCAAGTTGGAGCTGTCCGCACCCATTACTGTAGAGGTTGTGAGTTCATTATCAGATCGATTCTCCATCTTGACGGTTGCCCTGACATCCTCGCGCCACTTCAACTTCGATTTTATTCCTGCCTTTTGAATTTCCTTTCGAACACTAGTCACAACTAGATATCTACACACACTTTTATGATTCATAAAAATCTCTTTAAAAAATCGCATGACAAATCTCGATATTTATTAACAACAGTGTAGATGAAAGATACCTACAAAGATATTCAACTGCTTAAATTAGTATATGGGTTGCAGGTGTGAAATAAAGAGAAGGGTAGAGTACTGTTCTCGTATTTGGAGTGTTGCCCTTTATGTGCAGTGGAGTTCTTGCAAAATAAGGAGGAGTATTCGTTGAAAGAATAAAGGATAGGGTAAAATAATATTTTGGATCATTATATTTTTTCATTTTTTTTATTTTAATCTTTTATGTTTTAAAAGTCTCATTTCAATTTTTTGAATTTTTAAATGGATTCATTTTAATCCTTCCGTTAAAATAATCAATTTTAATATTGTGACGGTTAAAATTATTGTTAAGTATAAATTAATTATTATGATTAATTTAAAATAGTAACTGCTTTTAATTAGCTGTCATAGTTTTTTTTTTTTTTAAAATTTTAAAATTATAAACCCAGCACAGAATGCTTTGAATTCTCCTCTTCTTCCCACCACCACAACCACTTTCTCTAGTTGTCACGCCTCCACCAAATTTCGTCGACTCCAAATTCGCCATGACAGCAACAACTGCAGCGAAAACGTCAACGTTGTACAACAAAGCCAGCCATTGATCTTGCAATTCCATGAAGGAATACCGTCACGAGAACCAAACCGCTCCTTTTGCTAGTGAATCCAACAAAGCATTGACCTTTATAATACAATCGGCCAAAATTTGTGTAAGAAATAAAAATAGCTTATTTTGTCCAACTCAAACTTCATTTCCAGTTTATTCCTCAAGGAATAAAACCCAACCCAACCCAACGACTACAGGAGTACCGTCGCAAGCACTAGCGTAATGGCCCACGAGGTTGAGATGATGCGCGAGCTCGAGCTCTAGGAGAGATGGAGGAGGAATAGAAGGAGCACAAGAAGGAAAGGGAGAGAGAGGTAGATTATGGGAAGTCGAGGCTTAATGTTTCTAGAGAAGAGTTGCGATTGGTTTTTGGGGGTAGCAGAGAGCATGAGCGGGATGATTAGGGTTTGGGTCTGGTTCAACTCGGGGTTGAGGAAGGGGGTGTCATCGGAGGCCCAGCAAAGGCGAAGATTGTTCTTGAAGTTGACGGTGGCACGCCAAAGACATAATGGGGGTTTTGATTGACATGAAATTTTGATTTAAACTTGAGACTGTGTTTAGGATTTTTATTTGAATTTGGAATTGTAATTTGGATTGTGATTTTTCTGTTGGTGGTCTTCAACTGGCCATGCATATTCGTTCTGCATCTTTTGGAATTTATACATAAAGGTTGTTTTAATCTATGAAACAAAGATCGAACAAAATAAATGATTTCTTAAATAGAATAAAGTTTGTTCTTCCTTCAAGTCCATATACTAATTGAGGTATTTATTAAGTTTGTATAGATAATTTATTATTTATATTTATGATTTTTCTTTTATTATATTTTATTAATATAAAATATACTTTATAAAAAAATATTATTTAATACTAAGACGTATTGGGAACATATCAAAATATTAAAATTTTTGAAGAATTTATCAAAATTCTGTATCGAAAACATATCAAAAATACCGTGTCGATATCAATGTTACATAGGTTTTAATTGCTACTGTATTAAATTAATTAATTTGAAATTTAAATTTCTAACATTGTCAATTAAAAACTGATAAGGGAATCATTTTGATAACATTCCTAATTATAAAAGAGTAAATTAAATATTTTTGAAATATAAAAGATTAAAATGAAAAAAAAAATAATGAATCAAAATAACATTTTAACCTAAAAGATTGGTCCAACGGATGTTGAAGTTTCAACGCCGTCAGAAATAAACCATTAAACATCACTTTTATAAGTATTTCCTTTTTTTGTTTTTGTTGTAAAGGAGGGCTTAAAGGCCCAATTAGTATTTCCTTAAAGTCTAGCAAACCAATTGAATTATAAAGTTTTGAATATAGGTGTCCTGTCGTATGTTGCTGAGACCGTTTCATGTCAGTCTCACCATCCAAAAATAATAGTTCATGAATGTAGTAGAATCAATTAGCAAGCAATTACCAGTGTCAGCAGCTTTTTGTGTTATTTGGAAATCTACAAAATATTCCTATAAACAATGAGCATTCCAAGAATTAATAGTGCTCGGTAGTGGCTTACAACCTACTAAGCACATTGTATGGTCATTAATTCTAGCGTATCATTTGGGTAATGAGAAAATAATGATTAATGTTACTATCTTATCAAAGAATTCTCATATTAGTATTATATTAGGGCTTATTATATCTGAAAGTAATTAATACATCAATTAGTGAGTAATGCATTCGTCACCAAGAGAAACGCTACACAATAACATTAGTAGTATTTGCTAATTGCTAATCACATGGACGGATTGTCATGACTCATGGAAAACTGATGTGACTAACTAAAAGTTATAAAAACCAGTAGTTGTTTAGTGCTAATGCGTTAGTGCAACCTCGTCAGTACTGTGTCCTGTGCACGCTTGACATTTTTTTCTTCTTTTCTTTCAATTCATTTCGATTAGATTTCTGACAGCGTAATTGGTTGTCAGACTCAATTTCAACGGCGTAATCGGTGGTCAGACGACAAGTGCAATTCCAACACAAAGCATTTCAGACCGCAAGGAATTTTGTAGCTCAAGTATACCTATATGGGTGTTGGGAGAAAAATTTAAGGACAAGCTACGAAGTATGAGTTCAATGTAAACTAATAAATCTTACATCAAATCAGGTCATTTTACAAGATTTGAGACCCTTTTATGTTTTACAAATGGACTTTGGTGGTAGAAGACAGCTACATTTCATTAAAGCTTTCAAAATTCAACACAAGTTGATCCCAAGAAAATTACAAAAATATAAATACACCAGGAAAAGAAAAAAAAAATTAGTCCTCATATATGTTTTTCTTTATTAATATAAATTTTTGTTTAGCAGAAATTGATCTGTCCGTATAGATGTTATGAATCCACACTGTTAACATGATCCACTTATAATGTTAGTTATTTTTTTATCAATAAATCTTAATTATTAGTTTGTTAATAATAAATTATTTTAATTTAATCATGAATCTCAATTTTAAGTCTGTAATTGTATAAATTCTTTAAGAAAGAATTTACCTATCTATAAAAATAAGACTTATTCTTGGGAACACTTTATTTCCATGTCTGTTTCAAGGTTTACAACTAAAACTTATCTTGGGATTTTTTTTTAAAATTATTCCCAAGGTGTGAAAATATTTTATTCCCATGAAATTAAACAATTCAAATTTTACTAAATGAGTCGTGGGTAGTTTTGGATAGTGACCTTGAATTACTTTTGTCTATGTAATCCTAAGAATAAGTTTTTAAACCCTATGCAACATAGGTATGATAAGTTTTTAAGATCTTTATTCCAAAATAATAATAAAATTATTCTTCAAAACAAAAGCTTAGATTATTATTGTTATTTTTTGCATTTGCTTACACATTACGGAACTGGAGCGGCAAAACCCTCTCCACCAGAAGAGGTGAAACCCTTATATTAAATTATTAATATCGTAGACTCGGAGAATAGGGTGATCACATTACATTGCAAAGGCTTGAGTTAGATGGCTAACCTAGACACCTTCAAACTGATTTTTCGTGTGAGAATTTCTTTCTACGTAATGTTTCCAAGTCTTGTGTAATGTTATGTTATATGTTCAAAAACCCAACATTTTTCCCATTAGGATACTGCCCTGTGCCAATCCTATGCAGCTTCTTGAGAAGCCTTATTTCCCTTCTAAAATCTTGTAAATTATGCTTATATTTCACAATTATCTTTAACGGCAATTAAAAGCCTAGTTGTTTGAGTTTAGAGAAATATAAAAAAAAATTATTCCATAAATAAAAGTTTAACAATAATATACTAATAATATAAAATAAATTCAATCACAAATTACTGTTTATTTTATGATAAATTTATAAAAATTAATCAATATACCATGAATTATGATTCATCGATAATATAAAATAATACATTATCCTTTTTCTAGATAAATATTAAATGCGCATCCCAAAAATTTTGAATTTCATTTTACCCACGAGAAATATTGAAGACACCCAAAAAATTGAGATATGGGTGACGAGTAGAAAGACACAGACAACGATAATAAGGATGGAATTTTTATAGACAGCTTCTACTGTGGAGTCTTTTCCAGGTCCCCCAACGTGGGAAACATTTTTTTACCCGATAGATCCGTTTATTTTAAAATTAATTGTTAATATTTTTTTATTTTTTAATAAATAATCATTTTCGTATCTGAATGTGTAATATGCATTGACAAACCGATCTCTGAAATATGAAAATTCAAATTTTTGTCTCTAAAAGTGAAAAAAGTGTGATAAATCTATCTCTCCGTTAACTTTCGTCCGTTACCGTTAATATCGTGAACGAATTTATCAGCGCACTACACATGGACGAATTTGTCAGCTCTTTATCCAAAATATAATTTAATTTTCATATTCTCTCTTTTTTAATCATTGCAAGCATAACATTACCATAAATATAATATTAATTAATAAACATAATTTGTTTGTTATTCTGAAATTTTTATTATTAATGATAAATTCAAATTAGGTCTTATTTTTGTTTGGATCTCATATTTTGGATAAAATACTGTCACATTAAAACTTTCAAAAACAAATATATGAGATAATACTTATCCAAAATATGAGACTCAAACAAATTAAAATACACAATCATTAAATTAATCCTTACAAAAAATGAGAATCCAACTTGATTTTGTCATTATCTAATATTGTTATAAGATAAATTTTAAAGTAATATACAAATATTAATCAATATTATTCTTATTATTATGTTTATTATGTTTATTTTAACTTATATTTATTTTCTTAATTTTTAAATTTTTATTATAATTTTATGTTTACAATAATTAGAAAAAAAATATGAAGATTAAATTTAAAAATTGACAAATTCATCCCTGAATATTAACGAAAAAAATTAACAGAGAAATAAATTTGTCACACTTTTTTCATTTTCAAAAACAAAAATTTGAATTTTATCTTTTAAAAACGAATTTACCAGCCGTTACACATTTAAGGACAAAAATAATTATTTCCGGTTTCTTTTTCTTCACTTTTCCAATTTTGTCACTTTTATTTTTTTCCTTTCCTTTTTCTCTTTGAACCTTGTTACACAACCGCATCATCTCCATCAACAACAAAGATTAACTGTACGAAAATCAACCATAGCAGATGCAAAACTAAAGAGGAAATGAGACAATCTACAGTAATTCACTGAGCATCTTGCGATGGATTCCCTGTGATTTGTGGAGGGTTTTTGCGAAGGGTCACAGTGGTTCACGGTGATATGAAATTTGGTTTTGATCCTGTTTATAGGGCATTGCGGTTTCCCTGTGGGTTCATTGTGCTTCGTGGCGGGTTTTACGGTGGTTCACAATGATCCTTGAGAACGAGAGTGCGCGACAGCAAAACCATCACAACCGCAAAACCACAACAAAATCTATGCATTGTTTTCGTTCGCTCCCAAATCGGCACGCTGCGAGAAGACAAAACTGTGAGCTAGATCAATTAAGAAACATGGGTTGTTGGGATTTGGCTTTGCACGATGGGTAAGTAGTGTGGTTTGGACAGAATTTTCCAGATTTGGTTTGGAAAATGGATTTGCAAATACGGAGAAGAAGGGGAAAAAGGGAGAAGAGAGAAAGAAAGGAAGAGGCAAAGAATTATCAAGAGAAAAATACAAAACATCGTCGCCGAAAATTGCCTCTAACGGCGGCACATGGTGGACGACTTCAGTTGGTGTAAGGAGGAAGATGAAGGCTACGGAGAGAAATGACAGGTAAAACAAGAAAAAATCAATCAATCAATCTCATCCATCCAATTAAATTCATAAAGATTCGATTGATATAAAAAGTTTTTCACGTTGGGAGAAAGTCTCCCACAGTAGAAGTCTTCTTTTATTTATATATATATAAGATAGAATGAAGATAGCCACAACAAATTTGATAAGGAAACAAGGGTATGGATAAATTTTGTACCAGTGATATGAAAAAAGCAGCAAAACACTTGAAATTGCAATTTGCCGAGAAAACAGTAAAAATCAAAATAGTGTAATGGAAAGTCTTATTCTAGTTTGTATGTCTTTGTTAAATGTCTAACTTTATTAAATGAATATGCACTCAAATTATTGTAAATCTCTTAATATTAATTCTTATATATAAAAAAATTCTAGTATATTTTTTAGTACATATATGCTTAACCAATACTTTTAAGTAAATATGACGGATTTTCATAAAAAAAATTGCTCTGGTGATATGATGAAAAACAAATATGTAAGTATGAAACAAATTTTCATCCAACAAGGTGGGTAATAATTACCTTTTATATATATATATATATATATATATATATATATATATATATATAGAAAGGGAAGGTCAAAGCCCCTTTGTAATACAACATTAATAATATTTTTAATCCAAAATAAGTATGATAAGTAATAGATGAACCAATAATAAATACGAAAAATTTTAAAAAAATGAAAAAAAGATAAAAGAAAAAGCTCATTTGTAATACGAGTAAGAAAATTTTGTGCCACATCTCTCCCAAAAAAAAAAAAAATACATACAGGTAGGGGTGTTCGCGATCTGAATTGGATCAATTTTGAAGCAAAAAAGCATCTGATCTAATCCCTTCGATTTTGTCATTTTGATCATCTATTCGGTTTGAAATTTTTTTCAAATCCGATCCAATCCAATCCAATTCTTTTTGGTTTGGATTGGATCGATTTTCGATTTTTTAAAAAGTCTAAAAATAAAACTTATGAGACTTATTTTTATCAAAATAAGGAGTATCTAACATAAACAAACACATTCATTGGACAAAAACAAACACCATTTTCTAATTTTCATTGGACAAACACGTTCATTGGACAAAATAAGGAGCAATGTATTGAATTTTTGATTTTTGAACTATGATGGAGAATAGACCCAAATAGATAAAAGATAAGATAAGTGAAAATTTTCGATTATTTTTCGATTTTTGATTTTTCGATTTTTGGTTATTTCGATTATCGATTTTTCGATTCGGTCACCGTGATTTGCATCAGTTTAGATCGGTTGATGAACACCCCTACATAAAGGGGAAGGATCCCTAATTCCTATACCCATGTAAGCATGAGGGTAAAGTGTGAGCAAAATTAACCTCTCTATACACAAGAGGTTACTTATTAATGATTGTCCTATCCGTGTAGTGCCGTATAATTCAATAGTTATGACTTTGGTTTAGATATGAAAATAATCGAATAAGGATGTTTAAGATCAGCCCAAAACAAATATTGATATGGTATCATGAACACTTCTAAAAAGATTTTATTCTTGAACAGAAAAAATTCGATAAACTTAATAAAGAGAGAATCCATTGGCATGAATCAAGTAAAAATTGAACCTACAAATTCTTCAATTATGTGATGTTTTGTTAAAATTTTGCTCAAAAAAATTATGTGCACACGCACACACGCCATTTTTAAAATTAGTGGCGATGGATTTTCAATATTTTGAACATGAATACAATTATAATTTGTTTACAAAACAATTCATAAATTTTTACAAGTTTTATCTTTATTTCAATAATGATTTTATGAAGAAAATTATAATTTATTTTAAAAATAATAATAGTTAAATTCATAAAATAAGATTTTATTAAATAAGTATTTTTTTTATCACTATGCTATTAATCCAAAATATCTATTAATTTTATAAATCAACCTAAGTAGTCATCTTTAATAAATTTTTTCATTCCCTGATCAAACCAAAAACATATACTTGAGACTGCATTATTCATAATCATTACCTTATTGTTATTTGAGCGAGTGCCTTATTCATTAGCATTATGATCTGAGACACAACTGCTTGTACTTGATGGTAGACAGCTTCATGTCAACAGTGGACATGGAGTCGCAGCTTCACGTTGAGCTTTGGGGAAAGAAGTGGCACGTGTTGATGGCTAATAGAAATTAAACTAAACCATTAGATCAAAATAAAAGAGGGTACGAAATTGATACTCCTAAATCTGAATCCTACATCTATAATTTTTGGACTTAGAATCTCCGTAACACAACAGCCCCTACCAGCAACATATTAGTCTTTCATAATTAAATATATAAATATATTTTTATACTCCTATTTTTAATAACCATTAGATTCAAATCCAATGGTCAAAATCACTGCTGCAAATCCACACATAATTTTAAGTGTAGCAGCTGTCCACCTATAGCATTATTGAAGTGGATCTATCTAATCTTTTATTTACTATTTTCTATTAAAAAAAGTATGAATAAAACCGAAAATTGATCCAATCAAAATTGCTTTAAATCGATCGGATTTGATTAAATTTTAAACTAAACCGATCGGATCAAACAATTTTTCTCTTCTTAATTGATCTAATCTAATTTGCGGACACCCCTATCTATAATTATTGTGCTAGTAATTAAGTGCGTTCAAACCACTGCCAGTCATAAACCAGACCTCTACAGGAATCACTGGACAAAGCTAAGAAACTATTATTTCATTTTTCCTGAAATGCAAAAAATATTAACTCTAAATATTCAAAATCACTCGGGAAAATAACATTACATTGGTGACAAATAAACATGGCTACCAACACGAGCTATAATAGGGAATCTAAGAAACAGGAATAACAAACGGTAAAAAGTTTAATAATTTCGTTAAAATTAAAAATGCAATAAACATTAAATACCCGATGCCAGAGGGCTGTTGAAGTCTCAGATAACTTATAAGCATCTAAAAGTATTCACTTGGGACCACCTCCAAGTTTGGTCATCATTTTAGCAATTACAGGACCAACCTTTGGATTTGATTGATGCTTGGCAAAATTAGCAGGGTTCTTCATAACTGCACATAAAACAAAAAATAAAAAAGGAGAAATTGGAATTAATGACCAGCAAATCAAATATTTTCTACGCAACAATGAACTCTAAAATATGGGACAAAAGTAAAAACAAAAACTGGGTATACATAACATATTTAGTGTAACTGGGTCATCATCAACTTCCTATCGAACTTGACGTTTCCTAATAGATCTTTTCAAATGGTCATTTATTCCTGAGCAGGTTATGGTTATGGAAAATACTGTGTGTGTGTGGGTGAGAGAGAGAGAGAGAGAGAGAGAGAGAGAGAGAGAGAGAGAGAGCAGTTTCTTATGAATTGTTATGTAAAGTTGTAAATGATAGAAAAAGTTCATTCTTTCGCATTTTATAAGCTGTACTACAAAACTGTGCCACTGCCCATTCAATTCCTCACAATCAGTACCCAGGTCAATCAAGTCTTATGCCCAAACAGGATAGGAACTACTAAATGTGTGAGAGACAGAGGAGAGCAGGGGATTCATATATTTCGCAGTCTTGTCAACTACTATGAATAATTGGAAATTCCCATCCAAATTATATGCATCAGTAACTATTTGAGAATTTAAATCCAAAAATAACCATGCAAAGACGAGCACATGGCATTGCAGTTTTAATTGAGTCAGAAGTTTATAAAAATTCAAGCTTTGACAACGTCAAATAGGTTCTCAAATAAAGAAAAGTCTAAATTAACTAGAATACAAAAAGAATGGAACCAAACATTAGAACTGATAATTACCATCTTGAAGAGCAGCCATAACCTCCGGATCACCAAATGCCGCCATCAGTTCAGGGTCCTGAGAAATGTTATCAAGCAACATTTGATATCAAGACAAGAATAAGCATTGTGTGCATGTTCATTAGGAAGAGAGGAATTTTTTGTAATGAATTTTGCTCAAAAGCACACCAAAACATCCGAAGTCCAGATTTACTTACACTCAAGATTTTGCTAAAATCAATGTTTCCAGGCATCCCTCCAGGCATGCCACCAGCTCCTGGGAAGCCCCCCCAAGGCATGCCACTGGCCCCTGGGAAACCCCCCCCAGGCATGCCACCGGCCCCTGGGAAGCCTCCTGGCATGCCACCAGCCCCTGGGAAGCCCCCAGGAAACCCACCAGGCATACCTCCAGGATTTCTACTGGAAGATGATTGCTCTTGCTTCTTAGCCTTCTCATAGGCAGCCTAGAAAAATATACACAAATTAGCAACTAAATTACATGGGTATGGCATTTTATGGCATGCTCTGTTTTAGCATATCTATATCATGATTATGAACCTGAGCTTCAGCACGGCGCCGCTGCCTCTCACGCTCCTTTTTTTTATCCTCTCTTTCTTTGTGCAGCCTTTCATACTTCCGACAGTGTTCCTCAATTTTGTGAGCATTTGGTTCCACCTAGGCAATCCAATATTTACAATGAGAGACCAAATAATATTTCAAGGTATATATCCTTATATGTTTACAGGTAAATCAATACATTTCAAGGAATCCATATCACTTATGAGAACATCACAAACTGTAAGAAAACAACAGATTGCGCTGGTTGTATGGCCCACTACTAGCGGCTTAACTACTGTTATCAGTGGAAGATAAATGAAATGAAGGGACAAGAAAGCAAACCTTTTTAAGTACAGCATTTATTTCCTCGTCATAGTCTAACTTTGAAGCCACATGAAGATCCTTTGCAGCTTCTTCCCATTGACCAAGCATTGCTCGTGCTATGCCACGTGACTTGTATCCTTTAGCAGAATCAGGATTAATCTGGAAAAGGCAATACAAAATAAAAATCATTGCATACAGAAACAAGGAAATGTTATTGAAACCAATGTTGTTAAATGGCGGCACTATGGCCGCCATGGCGGGTATTTTTGTCAACCGCCACAGGCAATTTGTGAAGGGAGGCCTGCTATGGCAGCACCATAGGCAGCAATGGCATGTTTATTTGGCAGAATTTTAGCCTTTCACCATTGATAACACTGATTGAAACCCATAATCCCTCAATCCAGTTATCATATGCACAAGCAGGGGCAGAACAAAAAAAAAAAAAAAAAAAAGGCAGGACTGCTATACAATACAACTTTAGAAGGGGCATGATAGAACTGGACCAGAAACAGAGAAAAAAAGTTTGTGTGTATTATTAATATGGTGCTTCCAATACCCAAGATGGAAAACATATAAGTTTCGAGGTCTCACCACCCTCCAACTTCTCAGATTCTCTCCCCCCTCTAATTCCCCTTTAATTGACTATTTATAGTTTCTTAACTAACAGCTGCTAACTAACGGTTAGTTATAGGTACCAGTTAGTTATCCTAGCTGTTCTAATTAACTGATAGTTACTAAGGTTCTTAGCTCTTCCAAGGATATTACCTAACATACTCTTTCCTCATCTTCTCTCCCCCCTCTAATTCCCCTTTAATTGACTATTTATAGTTTCTTAACTAACTAACAGCTGCTAACTAACGGTTAGTTATAGGTACCAGTTAGTTATCCTAGCTGTTCTAATTAACTGATAGTTACTAAGGTTCTTAGCTCTTCCAAGGATATTACCTAACATACTCTTTCCTCATCCTATCAATACCCCCCCCCCCCTTTTTCATGATGGACCTTGTCCTCAAGGTCCAGTTGAGGAAAAACAACCTGCCTTTCATCAGCAAGGGTCTCCTTCATCCTCTGCTTCCATAATCATTAATCTGAACTGTTTATTCTTGCATACATGAGCAAAATTATACTTCTCTTCACAGGTGAAACATTCTCATTTCCTCATCTTCTCATTTACTTCCGCGGATGACAAATTATGGAAGGTTCTTCTACCTTACCATCCACTGATCCTATTTTAGCAGCATTAGTAGGATCAACAACCTTACTATTTACTGGTTGTCAATCCCTTACAAATCTCTGATCCGAGTTACTGGGTTTCTCAGTGTTGATCTCTTCTTTCTACCCCTTGAGAAACACCTCCACCAGAAATGGTTCCCCCAACCCTTTCACCATTCTAACATGCTTCTCGAATTGACTTTTGATTTCTTGCATTGTTTCTTCCTATTCCAGCACCAGCAATGCCTGAAAAGGATTCCCTAGGTTAGACGCTTGAAACCTTTGGGAGATTGCGATCTTGAATCCTTCCCAAGAATGGTTTGGGTTCCAAGATTTCCACCATTGGAACCACCTTAGAGCTTCTCCGTCCATGGCAACCATTACTGCTTCCAACTTATCCTCTTCTCTTGTGGCTTGCAACCAAAAATACCTTTCTATGTTCGTTAACCATCTCATCGAATCTCTCACACAAATATTGGCATTTCAAGAGTTCTCCACCAATTGCTGCCATGCGCAGCGTTCCCCTTATTCCTTCCTATCGAATCGTCCACGTGAACGTTTGATTCTGGAGATTATTTCTCCCATGCCACCGCTAACCGCTGTATCATCCCTTCTATCGAACTCAGTCGCGACTCCACCTCTATGCGATTCTCCTCCATCGCCTTCTCCATGGCTTCCATGCGTGTCTACATTCTCGCGTTTGCCTTTGTCATCATTAACTATTCCAAAGTTGCTAGATCGGAGACTCTGATACCAATTGATAGAACCGGACTAGAAACAGAGGAAAAGTTTGTGTATCATTACTATGGTGCTTCCAACACCCAAGATGGAAAACAGATGATTTTCGAGGTCTCACCACCCTCCTTCTCAAATTCTCTCCCCCCTCTAATTGACTATTTATAGTTAGTTATCCTAGCTGTTCTAACTAATAGACGGTTACTAAGGCTCTTAGCTCTTCCAAGGATATTTCCTAACATGCCCCTTTCCTCATCTATCAAGCCAGATTTGACATTTATAGGAGTGACTGCTTAAAGAGTTATGTAACACAAGAAATATTTGGTTTCAGAGCCCCTCTCCCCCTTCCTTACCCAAATAAAACCTAATTAAGGCCCCAATTTAAGAAAATGCTTACATACTATATATTTCCAAAATCAAGCATTTCATGGGGGGGAAAAACTCCTCCAAAATGAGTTTAGTCAAGTGAGAAAGTGTGTATTTACAAATAATTTGATTGAAATGCATCCAGATCTTAACCCACTAAGTATTTCGGAATGGATATTGCCTTACTTGCTTACATTTGAGACAAGTTTACTCTAGAGCATTGTTCTTTCAGAGAATAATGCAACAAAAGCATTAAACACGTACACTTTATTCACAGATCTATTTTAAGACAAACAAGGATGTAATTCAGTTTGTCAGCCTATGCAACAGAGGGGAGAGAATATAACCTCCAAAGCAGCATTTGCATCACGGATCGCAGCATTGGGTTTCTTCATTTTGATGTAAACACTGGCTGTAAATGATTTATAAAATATTAATAATTAATCCTTATCTTGGTGATAAAAACAATGTAGAAAGAGAACAATTAAGTCAAGTCATACCTCTAGTTCCATACATTATGGCAGAGGTAGGATTGAGTAAAATAGCTTCTGTTAAGTTCTCAATCGCCTCCTCCAACTTACCTGCATTACATAGTCAAATGATGTCCAATTACTGTTATGGTTTTAAACAATATCACCAGAAAGAATAGCATAAACACTTGATAGATGTTTGAAATTGGAGTATTTTGGCTGTGAGCTTAGTGGGAGAGTTTGCAACTTCGGCTGTTCAAAAGTTGTAGCATATTTTGTTAATGGACAAAATCTATCCATTCTAAAGATCATGGACCATACTATAGAGGTATCAAGCTCATGAATCATACTATGAAGTTGTGGGAGAGAGTTATCGAACATCGCCTAAGGAGGGAGACCAAGGTTTCCTTAAATCAATTTGGATTTATGCCAGGAAGATATACCATGGAAGCTATTTTCTTGATGAGACAATTAATGAAAAGGTATAGGAAAAAAAAAAAAAAAAAAAACTTACATATGGTATTTATAGATCTTGAGAAAGCATATGATAGAATCTCAAGAGAAGTCTTATGATGGACTCTTGAGAAGAAAAAGGTAGCATTAAAGTATGTTAATGTAATCAAAGATATGTATGATAGGACTACCACATGTGTGAAAGCTTGTAATGAAACATCAAGGTATTTCCCTATCACGGTAGGTATTCACCAAGGTTCAACTCTTAGTCCTTATCTCTTTGTCTTAGTGATGGATGAACTAACGAAAGATATTCAAGAGGAAGTGTCGTGGTGTATGTTTTTTGCAGATGATATCGTGCTTATTGATGAGACCAAAGATGGTGTTAATAAGAAGTTGGAATTGTGGAAAAACACTTTGAAGTCTAAAGGATTCACGATAAGCAAAAGCAAATCGGAATATATGAACATGGTGGATGAGATTGATGAGGATGTAAATCATAGAATTAGAGCAGGGTGGATGAAATGGCGGAGTGCATCGGAGTTTTTGTGTGATCACAAAATTCCCCTTAAACTACAAGGAAAATTCTATAGAATAATTGTTAGACCGGCAATGCTTTATGGAATGGAATGCTGGCTAACACATAGACAACATGAGCATAAAATAGGGATAGCAGAAATGAGGATATGATGGATTATACAAAGATGAATAAGATAAAAAATGAGGATATTTGACGAAAGGTATATCAGTGGTACCAGTATGTGAAAAGATGAGAAAGCATACATTGAGATGGTTTGGACACGTTATGAGACGGCCACTGGATGCTCCCGTAAGAACAAGAGTTTGTTACCAACAGCTCGTCACAAAGAGAGGTAGAGGTCGACCGAAACTTACATGGGAAAAGGTAGTTAAACAAGATCTAATGGAGTGAGACATAGATTGACGAACGGTATGTCTTTTGGAGAAAAGCTATAAGTTTGGTAGAGGGTTAAACCCATTAGTAGTTCTATATTCTAGTCGTTCCCTTGTTTTAGTTTTTTTCCTCTTCTTTTCTCCCTTCTTCCTTTCACCTTTCTTTTATTCTAGCTTATTTTTTCTCTCTTTTGTCTTATTTCCATTTTTTTTTCTTCTCCTCTCCCTTTCTTTTTCTTTGTCTCATTTCCGATTTATCATTAGGTTCATCTACCACCGACTCCAATTAACTTGGGTTAAAGATGTTGTTAATGTTAATGTTGATGTAAAGATCATGGACAAAAGTGAGTTAGACCAAACCACATAAAATTGTCTTATTATTGTTGTTGTGATTTCATTTCCTCCTCCTTGCATGTTTAGTGTGGATCCTCATCCACAAGTGCTATCAGAACCTGTGTTTGATCCAAGGAAGATAGTCATATGAGCATGAAGGAACAAAGGGTAATATCATCCGATGACACAATCAACACCTGCTTGTTATCTAGGGTGCCACATTCTAAGCTAGGGAAGAGTGTTTCCCCACACTACGGATGATTCTATGAAATTTGAAATGCTGCTCTTTGATTGGAAGAATAATTGCACAATGTGATAATGCACAATACATGTTCTTTGAGTATTCGTGCATATAACCTGTTATAGAATTACCTAAACACTTTGAGAAGAGGTAGTATTTATTAGCTGGTAAGAGGTCGAATAAACTTAAACTGAGGATATAAAGCATCGAACTCCTTATGTTTAGCATTGATTTCAAAATGATAACAAAAGAAAGAATGCATCTAACATTAGGGATGGTTCCAGACAACACAAATAATGTCAGTTACATCCTAAGAACCAGACAGATATACAAGCTTCCTTGTACCAAATATATTATATATAAGAAAAAACTAAAAAAAACTATCCTTGAATCCAACAGGGTTCGTTCCTGCCTACCTTACCATCTACAAGAGTTCACAACCCAAGCCATCCAAGGAAAAAAAAAAAAACTAATGTATCCAAGTGTCCAGAGGCTCCTCGCTATGTGAAAGTATGGAGGGGGGGTCATGTTATACAGCTTTACCCTTGCATAAGCAAAGAAGTTGTTTTTGGATTCGAATTCATGACCAATCGATTACCAAGACACAACATTATCACTGTGTCAATCCAAAAATTGTAATATATCTTACTGCAGAAATTTTTTTTCCCATGTATTCTAAGGATCATTGACACAGATACATAAGACCACTCCTCTTATTGTTTTCACATTTCCTTTTTACTTGTGCATTGGTTGTGGATCAATCCACATCCCAGCAATTACCATGTAAAAACAAATAAATAAATCAAATAAATGCATCAGCATTATTCACTTTAGAATGAAATATTACCTTCAGAAATAGCATCCATGGCTTTAATTTTGGCCACCTGCGAAGCGTCGCGATTCTCTTCAGTGACCTCGACACAGGGGTCTCCCATCTGAAACGTGACACTCATTTGCCTTAATTAAAAGCCCAAATGCAACATAAACCAACTAAATTTTTATTATTTTCTTACAAACAGTAAAATAAAATAAAAACCTTCTGTGGAGGATCATCATCAGGCTCACAGGTTTCACCCTCGAGCTCAACATCGGATTCAATTATTTCATCTTCCTCCTCCTCCTCTTCTTCTACCTTCTCTTGCTCCTCCGTAACATCCTCTATGTCCTCATCGCTCTCCACGCCCGTCTTCTGTACATAACACAAAACAACATATATATATATATATATATATATTACGTAAAGATTCACACAACAATGCGCGAGTAGTGGCAAGCAAGTATTTATAGAATATTATTAGGGTACCGATTCGGAAAAAGCAGATTCAGGAAGTTTCGCGCCGAGACTGAAAAGAAGAATCAAAGACAGTAAGTTAATAATAAGAAAAGTGTGGTCTTGGAACGCAAATACGAGTGCTGATTGAATTTATTTTACCTTTCAAGATAGTCGCGGAAGAAGGAGAGTGAAGGATCGGAGAGGAGGGAAGGGTTGGACTTGCACTGTTCGATGAAATGCTTCAATTGATTGAGTTTGGATGCGTCCATGTTTGTGTTTGTTAGGTGTGGCAGCGCAGCGCAGTGATGTTTTCTTCGATGGTTTTTATGTTACACGACAGGGTCTAGACTTTTCGTGACGGATTGGGCTTCTAGTAGCTTCCGTTGGATGTGTTAGGGGGATACTAATAATACTCTAGTTATTAACGCCCACCGTAGCTCAACTCTCCTTTTCGTATCCTAGGATTGTATTGGATTTGGGAAGATTCAACTGGATAGATTTTCTTTTTTTTTTTTAAAAAAAAAAAGGTGAATATCTCAGCAAATTACACTACTTTTCTTATTTGATTTCAAATTTATTTATTTTTTGACAAAAAAATATGTTCATCTCGTTTTAACAATAATAACGAAGTGGATACAACTAGGAATGAAATCAAAATCATAAGCACTAACATAAAATCTAGATATCCTTGCTAAAGAATGGGCAACTGGATTCGGTTGTCAACGTATAAACGGCATAAAACAACAATGAAAGACCATTAAGGAAATCATCACATGTTTTCGGAATTGCACCAAAATGGTCAATGAAAAACGTCTTGATGCCATGCAATTCGTCACTTGCCTGCAATATGTTTCAAAAACTACATGATGTAACCTCAATGATAATATTGAAAATGAAAGAAAACAATAATAATATTCAATCAAATCACTCAATTGTTATAAATATCATATAAAATAAAGTATCATTATGTTTGACAAGACATTTATGATAACTTTTGATTTTTTATACTAATTTAAAAGTTTATTTAACTATTTAGTAAATAATTTTTTTTTAATAATTTTTAACGATTTTTGAAATGTTAATTGAAGTATCATCTTTTAAAATGTTAATTTCTAGTTGTTTATATTTTTTTCATTTTTATCTATAATATATTTATCCAATTTCTTATTTAGTCAATAAACTTTGTTTAGTAGTTTCTTAATAGTCTTTAATGTTTCTAAAATGCTAATTGAAATAACATCTTTTAAAATATTAACCTATAAGTACTTATATTTTCTTTCATTTTTATCCTTAATATATTTATCTAATTGTCTAGTTATTATTTTTAAATAAATCACGATCTTAATATTTTTCATTTTTATATTATTTTACATTTTTTTAATTACTTCAACATTTAATTTTATTAAACATTTATAATTTAATAAACTAACTTTTAAATTTCAACTACCACTAGTTTTTCAATTTTAAGCTAATTTTGCCTAACATATATGTATACACATATACCAACCGTCCGAAACATGAAATAGGAAATATAATTATGTAGTTAATGATGATATATTTGGTTTGATCCCATGAATCAATGTTGTGCATTTAATAAGATTTTCTTCCAAAGATTAACAATTATTCCGTGACTCTTTGCTTGATTTGTTGTTGTAGTTAAGACATGATTTTTGTCACACCCCCCTAAGCTTGGCAGTGATAGAGAATGAACACCAATTTTGGAACAAAAAGTGGCAAAAGAGTCCTTTGGCAAAGGTTTTGTGAGCACATCTGTGATTTGTTTAGTTGGAAGGTGGCGAAGTCAGAGATAACCGACAATAACTTTTTCTCTGATGAAGTGATAATCAATGGCAATGTGTTTGGTACGGGCATGGAAGACAAGGTTGTGAGACATGTGAATGGTCCTTTGGGATTGTCACAAAAAATTATTGCGCGACCTTCAAGTTGGATGCCAAGGTCATGTAGTAAATGTTGAAGCCATGTAAGTTCTGAAGCAGTGGTTGTTAAGGCTCAATATTTAACTTCGACACTTGAACGAGATACAGTAGGTTGTTTCTTTGAGGCCCATGATATACAATGTGATCTAAAAAAGATGCAAAAACTAGTGGTGCTTCTCCTAGTTGTAGGGCAACCTACCCAATTTGCATCACAAAAAGCATCAAGGTTAAGAGAACTTTGAGTTAAATAACGAAGACCATGTGTTAAGGTTCCTTTTATGTAACACAAAATTCGTTTAACAACTCATAAGTCTGTTGGGTAGGATTTTGAATATGTTGACACACAAGGTTGACGGCATGAGTGAGATCGGGTCGGGTGAAGGTGAGATATTGGAAAGATCCACATAAATGACGATATTCAGTAGGGTCAACGGGCTTGTCATCATCCGGAAGTTGGATAGGCTTTGGAGAAATGGGAGTGTTTATTTTTAACGCATCAAGCATATGTGCTCTTTCTAGAAGTTCATGAGTGTACTTTTTTTGGGAAAGGGTGATACCACCATAACAGTGTTTGACTTCGATGCCAAGGAAATAATGGAGTTGTCCTAAATCTTTTCAGAACAAAATTCTTGTTAAGTTGTCCAGTAAGATGAGAAATGAAGGAAGGAGTATTGTCAGTGAGGATGATGTAATCTACATAGACAAGTAAAAAAGAAAAGTTAATGTCATTGCGGTAAATAAATAGAGAAGGATCAGTTGTACTACAAATAAAACCAAGTGAAATAAGGCAAGTAGACACCTTTTCAAACCATGCACGTGGAGCTTGTTTAAGCCCATAGAGAGAGTTATGACGTGGGCACACATGATTAGGGAGTTGTGGATGAGTAATACCTGTAGGTTTTAGGAGCAATTCTGTAGGTTTTAGGTTCTTCAAAAGGGAATCATGGGATATAGATAGGTTAGGGAGAGAAGAGCAAACATGGTCCTTTATTAGGTATGATGGAGGTCGTCTCTCGAGTATGTTGTGTTGGTGGTGGGACGGGTTGGGAAATAACGTTATTAGGTGATGAAGGGATATTGTTTAGGTTTAGATTGGGTAAAGATGTAGAGGTTGGGGAAGAGGGGACTGAAGTAGGTGTGGGTGTATCTGGGAAGTCCAAGTTACATGTGTTTTGAAGAGTCATCCATAGGGTCTTCAGGAATAGAGACATCCTCCATTATGTTAGATAACCATTCATCAAATCAGTAAATGTAGTGATAGAATAGCCATAAGAGAATGTACTCATTGGAATCTTTTTTAAATAAGGAAAATGATTTTCACTAAAAATAACATGTCGTGAAATATATACACGACAAGTGTGTGGATCTAAACATCGATATCCTTTGTGAAGAGGACTATATTCTATAAAAACACAAGGAGTGGTTTTTCTATAAATTTTATGTAAAAAGAGTTTTTAAATAGGGAAAACATTGAAAACCAAAAATTCGTATACCAAAATATTTAGGATTCTTATCGAAAAGTTTAAAGTATGGAGTTTCCTTAACCGTAGAGGAGAGCAACAATCAATTTTTATAAGGTAAATAGCAGTTAAAAAGCATCAACCTGGAATTTTTAAGGAACATTAGCATGAAAATTAAAGTGAATTTTGTTTTAACACTGTTGATGTTTGCGCCCCGCAAGACCATTTTGTTCTAGTGTGTGACGACACGATATGTAATGAGAGACACCGCAATGAGCAAGGTGATTAGAGAATTCTTTTGAAGTGAATTCACCGCCACCATCTATTTGAAACACCTTAATTTTCCTGTCAAAAAATTCTCAACAAGAGCTTCAAATTGAAGAAAGCATGTAAAGAAATCAGATTTATTTTTTAAGGGATATAACTGTGTAACGAGTAAAGTCGTAAAAAAATGACATAATATTTACGGTTGGAGTTAGCCCCCATAAATTGCAAGATTTTTTTCTAAGAGTGTGTTTGGATATAAAATTTTTAATGAGGAAAAATAATTTATCAGAGAATTTAAAATTCATTATTTGGATACTTTTACACGAAGAATTTAAATTTTTGAACTTCTAAAACAGAATTTTAAACAACTAAAAATGTGGAATTTGAATTTCCTTCTAAAAGATGAGAAATTGAAATTCTCTTTTCTATAGAAGCTCTAACCGTTCTACTATTTGCTCCATCTCCATCGCTGGCTAGTACTCCGACCTCTGTTACTCCCATGGCATCCATCTCATGTGCCTCTATGTGGATGATGTTCAAAATTTTAAAATGAAGAAACTCAATTTTTTTATTCAAATACAAAATTTTGAAAATGAAGAAATTTAATTTCTTTATCCAAACACAAAATTTTGAAAATAAAAGAATTTTAATTGATACATTTTAATTTCCATAAATTTTAAATTCCCTAAAATTTTAAAATACTTCAACCAATCATACTCTAAAGAAATCTTCAAATAGAATCAGATTTATTAAAGGAAAGCTTGTAGTGTTTTCCAAGTTGACAACTACTACATAATTTTTTTTTATTAGCCTATCTAAAGATAAGTTTTTTATTTTCTAGAGTTTGCAAGAATTTAATTTAAATTCGAATGTCCTAAGCGAGCATTCCAAACTTCAGAAGAGGCTACTTTATCTGTATTAAGAGCTTCATTTTTCCCACTTTCAAGTTTCTACAAGCTTCCCTTTTTATGTCCTTTGGCCAAGATCTGTTGTTTTTTATCCTTAATAACAAAACCATCAACGTTAGATTAAAAGGTCCATGAATTATCATTAATAAATTGCCTTACTAATAATAAATTATTTTTAAGTTTAGGCACTAGTAGTATATATTTAAGTGAAGCTTACCTTGAGTGGTTTTGAGCAATGCATTACCCGTGTGGGTTATGGGTAAAGCTTTTCCATTCTCTACTAAAAAAAAACTTTTAACATCGTCAATTTAAAATTAGTTTTTATGAAAATGTATGTTAATAAAACTATGATGACATTTTTTGAAAATAAAATGTCATCATTAACATTGGTTTTAAAAAAATCGATGTTAAATAATGATTTTAACTTCTAACATCGATTTTAAAAAAATCGATGTTGCAAATACTCATTTAACATTGATTTTTTAAAATCGATGTTGAGGTTTTTAAAACAGACCCTCGCAAGTTCACTTTGTTACAAGTACCATACAACATCGGTTTTGACCAAAATCGATGTTATATGGTACTTACAACATCGATTTTTCCAGAATCAGATTTGTTTTTTCTTTTTTTTGGTCTATTTGCTACTATACCGCATCATTTTTGGAGAGAACCGATATTATATAATGGATTTCAACATCGATTCAAAACTGATGTTGAATGTCTAAAAAATTGATATTAAATGTCAATTTTGTAGTAATGATTCTCAACAAAAATAGTGGTAGTGCCAAAATAAGGTTTAAAATTTAAATTACCTCTTTGGTTTGTCATGTGAATTGTTGCTCCAGAATCAACATAGAAATTTGGGTCGCTTTCTTCATTAATATTCATTACCACTAATGCTTCTTGGGTATTTTCATTTTCAATATTATATTCATACCTATAGTAGCAATTTGGGGCAATATGATTTGTTATTTTGCAAATTTGACAAGGTTCCTTGTTTTGTTGTCTTTGTGGTCCTCTTCAGTTATTGTTAAACTTTGATGTTGTTGAGGAGTTTGAAGCTTGATTGTTATCCTTCTGAGAATTTCTTACAAATGAGTGAGTCATGCCCTCTAAAGTTTCCTTTGCCCTTACCTAAGTTTTTGTTAAATCCATACCAAAAAGAGTTCAACATTCTTTGAATTTGCTGAAGAGTTTATGGAAGCATAAAAGTGCTCGTGCAATAAGAAGGAATTGCTTGAGCAACTGACTTTATAAAGACTTCTCTTTCAAGTTGTTAGACCCTAATTTTGTCCGGGTCCCAAAACTCCAAGAACCTGGGCCTGGTGAAATCTTGAACGCAGCCCTTCTTCATCTGCGCCTTCAAACAGGTTCCCTTCCGCCTAGTTCCTTGAAAGAGTGAATTAAAAATTAAAAGAAGAATGGTAATTAAAAAAAAGAAAGAAAATAGTATTAAAAAAAAAAAAAGATGCCCCAAAGGGAAGGAGGAATATGTGCATTAATTATGCACAGATGAGGCATGAATCTCGAGGAAAAAACAGACCAATCAAGCATCGCCATTTGGCAGCACGACCAGAGGAGGAAGAAGGTCTATCAAGTATCCTCATTCTCTCCATTTCCTCTCATCCTCTCTCTCTCTTCCCTCTCACCTTCATTTTTTTGTCTGTTTATTTTCGTTTCATCTCGCCTGCGAGCACCTTGGCCACCGGCGAGAGCCTTGAGAGCCACCTGCACACTGTCACCTGGTGCAAAGAAGTTCCTTTCTTCCTTCCCTCTTCTCTCTTCATTCCCTCTCTTCTCGTCTTTCTTTTATTTTTTATTTTTTTACCACCACCGCGCCACTACGATGATTCCATCGCGCCCCCACTGTCGTCGTCGCTAGGCTCCCATGTCGGTAGCGTCATGGGGCTTGCCTGCCTTCTCCGTTGAGGAGCAAGGCCTCTTCCACGTGTCGTTTTAGTTGTTGTGGCAATAGGGGTTTTCCAACCTGTTGCTACTTGCGGGTTGGGCCTCGTTATTCTGACCTGGTTCCAACCCTAGCCCAAAAAAATATATTTCTATTTACATCTTTGTTTTCACACATACACCCCTTAACTTCTGGGCTTGGTATGTTTTAAATGGAATAATTGATGTTATTTACAACTCTGAATTCATACCCACACTACCTTACCTTTTGGGCCTGAATCATTTTAAAATGAAATTAAACTACTGCTTTTCACACGCTCGTTTTCACACATACAACCCCCTTACCTTTTGGGCCTGAGCCGTTTTGAAATGAAATAAATTATGCTATTTGCACCCCCATAGTTCAAGAGTGTGTTGTTAGTATTCTCCATAGTATTTGTTGTGCAAATATTTACATTTTTATTCTTTTAATAAAATACTATTTAATTATTCTATAAATTTTTATCATGGTATCTTACTTTTATAACCCCTTCTTGTTATTTTAAATTAATAAAAAAAAATTGCAAATAAAATAGAAATTTATAAAATCTATGATCCATAATTCTATTCTAGAATAATACGAAAGACTTTCATTATCATTAGATTAGTTTTCTCAATTCGTGAGTTGATTAATAAGTGTGTTGATTTGGAATCACTAGATGAGTAGATGTCACAAATGATTGGAATTAGCAAAATTCACAGAATTAGAAGCTTTTGCCCAATTCGCTTCTGATCTCAATAAATCTAGTCAAAATCAATTACAAGAGATCAATGACTGCGCGAGTTGCTTAAACAATCCCCAAAACCTTGTCCTCAATTTGGATTGTAGGCTGCAACTCGCCTGTAAACTATAAATGATTGCATTTGTTCAAATGATTTTATTAGTTTTTCCTTCAAATTGATTATAATTTATTTTAAAAATAATTTTTATTTATTAATATTTGTAAATGGGATAAACTTAAAAAGAGATTGATAGCTTGAATTTTGGAATACATAACCAAATATTTTATTCTTATTACTATTTTTTATATTCTTTATGTCTTTTCTAAATAATATTTAGAATATTTAATGCAACTATGTATGTAAGACTTGAATTCATTGATTAATATAAAGTTGAATATTTCATTGATATATTTATTGAATACATTTTAAAATATTAATCAATATATTGAATGAATAAGTTTTAATTTTTATAAATGAGACTTGGCTTCCCTACAATCAAAGGCTAGCTCCATCCATGAGGTATAAATACTAAATTGTCTAGGCACTTGTTAATAAATACTCAGGTGCAAACATGATTGAGAAATATGCTTTGTTCAATAAATTGAATGTTAAAATATGTTTTTCGTCCTCATAAATATGAAAATGTTTGAAATTCATCCGACAAATTTTTTAGTGGTTTTTTCGTTCTCGAAAAATTGAAATCTATTACTTTTTGGCCTGAAGCTAGCATATGTAAATTTCCATACCTACATGTTACTCCTTCATTGGTCCCATGATTGTCTACTCTCTTCTTACAATTTTTGGGGGTTAAACCTCCCCCCTAAAAAAATGCCACAAAAACGCCACAATTTTTTTAACCCTTCTTCATGTTCTTGACGATCTCAAGCTTGAACAATTAGAGCAAAACAATAACCAATAGTTAGATCAAACACACAAAGAGCAGAACAAAACAAAACTATAAAAAGGAAAGCGAAGAAGAAAACGAGGAGGAAGAAAAAGAAAAGTTGTAGTTTTTGGGAGGGAAGTCGCATGTAGATTTGGTCGTGTATGGATCGGCGACATGTAGTGATGACACAAAGGAGACGGTGGTGGTTGGTGTGGTGCAACTCTGGTGTCTTTAGCTTGTGCGCATAGATCTTGTATGCTTGGCTCGTGAGCATGGTGATGGTGGTGGTTAGTGCAATGCATGTGCAGTGGAGGAGGTTGTGCAGGTGACGACGCGACACAAAGGAGACGGGGTAGTGTGGTTGGTTGCACAATGATCAAGGCTATAGTGGTGATGGCGCTGATGACGTTTGGGTGTGCGAAGTAAAGTCCAAAGGGTCATAGAGTTCGCCAACAGAAAAGAGAAAAAGAAACCAAGTTAGACTTAGGGATTTGATGTGTTGAATGAAAAGTGGGTTTTGATGAGTAAATCTCAGTCGTTTGTTTAAATCCAAGAGTGCATATATTAAACTTGACACTCTCCAATTACATGCGAATTAAGAAGATCTAGCTCAGTGGTTGAATGTAGTTTGAAGAAGATTAGGAAAGAGGGATAAAAAAATTGTGGCATTTTCCACATTTTGTGGATCTTAAAATGTAAATTAAAATTCATAGATTTAGATATACCCAAACCTACTTTTAGATAAAAAGTAAAAGATTTTAATTTTTATGAGGACGAAAAAATTAGTCAAAATTTTGTAGAGACTAAATCCGAACATTCATATTTATAAGAATAAAAAATATTTTTTTAACCTCAATTGAATGCTCACACACATATATGGACATGCACACACACACACATTATTGAGAACAGTTAATTTTAAGAAAAAATGTCAATAATAAATATTAACCATACACATATATATTACTGAACAATTAGTTTACAAAAAATAGCAATAATAAATATTAACCATTAATTTTATTTAAATTAGTTAATATTAAAAGATAATTTTATATAACTATTCTTAATAATCATGCCATCAATAATTAACTTTTAATCTTCATCTTTTATATTTGATTAGTCTAGATTATTTTTACATTTTTAAAATGAAATTGTTTTTATGATTCATGTCCCCTCACAAATACATAGAAAGTGATTAAAACAACCCACAACTACTACTAAAAAAACATTAAGATTTAGATCATAGAGGGACAAAACAAGAAAAAAATTCCTGGGGGCAGAAAATTATCACATGATAAGTAAAAAATTTGATGTTCATGATAAGTGAAATTAAGATTAACTAATTTCTAATAATTGCTAAAATTTTAGTAGAATGAAAAATGAAATATCATATATCCAATAAAAAGTAAATATAATTATTTTGATGCAAAGAAAACACATACAAACCAAGCATAAAAATAATAATGAAAATTAATCTAATAAGTTAAGATAAAAAATAATAATTATTGAAGTTCAAAAAGACAACAATTTGAAAACAAGAAAACATAATCTTTTCAAATAACAAGTAAAAAGATAAATAATCTAATATTATGAAGATGAATCAAATTACATCGTGTAACTTTCATAATTATTATATCATTTTTATAACTTAATATAGAATGTGAATTTCATTGGTCCATCTATTTAATTATATCTACATATTAGCAAGATTAGCTGTATCAAATTTTATCAAAATTAAACAACATTAAAAAGGTAATCAAATGATCCATATTTTAATATATTTTGAAGTGTTTATATTACGTTGATTTCAATCAATATAATTGAGATAATAAATAATTTTGAATTAATATGAAATTTTGCATATATGATTTATGGAAGAAAAATAAACTTATTAATCCAACGATAACTTTAAGAAAATATTATTTAGTTGAAATTTGTAAATATAATAGTTATCAAAATTACATCGATGTAATTTCATCTTTTCTCTAATATTATTTTATTATATAATATTATATATATATATATATATATATAATTGGCAAAGTAGAAACATAAATACACAAAATAAATAGTCTTTTTTTTTAGACAAATGAAAATTAGGAGTTAAGACCAAAAATCGGGGGGAGAGGGCAGAAGTTTTTCTAGAACATGCTGCTAAGCAATTTTCAATTTTTTAAGGGGGTCTGTTGCCCCTTGGAGGAACATTAGTTTCGTCTTAAATCACATAGAACTTTTTCTAAAGCTAGCACATAACAAACAACTTGAGGAAATTGAAGCCATTTCATAACTTAAAACCTTACATTTTTCACAATTATCGTTTTAGTGTGCTTAGAAAAATTAATAAGATATTAATGGTTGTGTTAGTCCTCTAGGATGACAAAACAAAAGTTAGAGAATATAGCAGGAAATATATCAGATATGGGAAATTAGTGAATAGATATAGAAAATGTGTATCTATTATTGAGAAATGGTAGGATGATAAGAATACTTTTTTTCACTTGGGTTTGCTCTTTACTGCTGAATTCCAAGACTCAGTTCAACTGATAGAATTCTTCCAATTTTGTGTGCACCATATCTTCCTTTATAAATTATACTAACATAGTATATCTTTTAGACCCTCTCTCTTCATTAAGCGGGGCTTTAACAACATTTAAACTCCATTATGCAAGTTCTATGTAAGATAGTTTTTCATACATTATCTGTAAAAAAATATCTATTATTAAATTAATTAAAAATTATTCTAAGAAAAAATATTCATAGACATTTAATGTGCCATTAAACATATGGTGAGTAATAGATAAAAAAAATATAGTTATTATAAGTATTATGATATGAAATGAAGAGAGAATAGAGATAAATAAAAATTATAGGTGCTAATTACTAAATATTTAAAAAAATATGAATATTTGTATATCATTATTCTTATCTAAAATATAACTTTTAAAGTATTTAACACAAAAGTTAACCGTCATGACAATCTAGAATCGAAGGAGTGTACTACTATTTAATTGTTTCTGCAGTTTTTTAATTTCTTTTTATGTGAACTGTGAAGAGTTGTTAGATTTTGGAAATTTTAATAGTCATCATTCCTGATGTAGAGCTTCTGCGAGCAATGAAGAAATATAAAGAAGAAAAAAAATCAAATAAATTAACCAAGAGGCACGGGCATATATATATTATAGTCGTAGAGGCACAAGCATATATAAGCATTAAGAAATTATTCACTTGTCTGTCTTCTAGGTTTGGAAGGGTTGCTTCTAAATAATCATTTCACCAATAAATTTTTATACACAATAATTTTAAAATACAGATACAGAAATATTTGAATAACACTCACGTACTCCTTATTATGAACAAATTTATGCAAGTCCTATTGAATACAGACTACGGAGTAAGCCTATTTTATCCATGTGAACTAGACAATAAAAAGTGAACAACAAGAGTACAAGACCATCAATGATGAACTGAGTTTTGAACAAAAATAAAAAATCTTGAAAGATTATTTAGGAAAAAAAGAAACAGCTATTTACCATAAGGTAGAGCTATGTCGCTCATGCGGTTACACATTACAAAATACAAATGGTTGCACTTGCACAGGTCCAATTAAATTAAGGTCAACAACGTAAAAATAAATAGTATCACAGTTCACGACATATATAACCATATAAAAAGAGAACCAATTATATTCCATCAGTAACATATTAACTTACAAAAAATAATGGCTCCTAAGATGCATATGCGGCGTTGATACATCTATTTCCTTATTATATATTGATATTGTGCTTATGTTCAAAGCACACCGAACTAAAGAACCTTTACTTCCATTCTTCCATCGAGCAGAAAGCTTCTGCTGAACATGGATGCTTTCCTTTTCATTGTTTTCACTTTCGTGTTGAGCTTCCATATTCATTTTGCTCAAGGAAGTGAACTACCTCCTACCACAAGCAGTTCAAAAACATATATTATCCATGTGAAGGAGCAGCAAGATAAGTCACTAGATCAAACAGAAGATTTGGAGAGCTGGTACCATTCATTCATGCCACTTACTATTATGAGCTCTGAGGAACAGCCTCGAATGATTTACTCGTACCGCAATGTGATGAGTGGTTTTGCTGCAAGACTCACTGAAGAAGACTTGAGAGCTGTGGAAAAAAAGGATGGCTTCATCTCTGCTCGTCCCGAAAGGATACTGCATCGCCAAACCACAAATACCCCACAATTTTTGGGGCTGCAGCAACAAACGGGATTATGGAAGGAATCAAACTTTGGAAAGGGGATAATAATTGGGGTGTTGGATTCTGGAATCACGCCAGGTCATCCTTCATTTAGCGATGCAGGAATGTCCCCACCACCACTGAAATGGAAAGGGAGATGTGAAATCAATGTGGCAGCTTGCAACAACAAACTAATTGGAGTAAGGGCTTTCAACCACGCCGCGAAGGTGATTAAAGGAGCAGAGGCAGCCATTGATGAGGAAGGACATGGGACTCACACAGCAAGCACAGCTGCTGGTGCTTTTGTTGATCATGCAGAAGTACTAGCAAATGCTGAAGGCACAGCAGCAGGGATTGCCCCTTATGCTCACCTGGCAATTTACAGGGTATGCTTTAAAGGCTGTCGAGAGAGTGATATATTGGCTGCATTGGATGCAGCAGTGGAGGATGGAGTAGATGTATTATCAATATCCCTCGGCTCGAGAAAGCCCAAATCTTTTTTCGATGAAAGCACTGCAATAGGCACATTTGCAGCAATGCAGAAGGGAATTTTTGTAAGTTGTGCAGCAGGAAACTCTGGCCCTCTCCCTGGCTCCATAGTTAACGGAGCGCCTTGGATCCTCACAGTTGGAGCAAGCAATATCGACAGAAGCATTGCAGCAACGGCAAAGCTAGGAAATGGGCAAGAGTTTGATGGCGAATCTGTTTTCCAGCCTTCTGATTTTTCTCCAACTCTGCTACCCTTGGCATATGCTGGAAAGAATGGTATAGCAGAAGCTGCATTTTGTGTTAAGGGATCCTTGAATGATATAGATTTCAGAGGCATGGTTGTTTTGTGTAAGAGAGGAGGGAATACAGGAAGAACTGAAAAAGGGGAGGAAGTAAAGAGAGCTGGTGGTGCAGCCATGATTCTCATGAACGATGAAAAGAATGCCTTTACTCTCCCTGCTGATGTACATGTTCTTCCTACAACACATGTAAGCTATGATGCTGGACTTAAGATTAAAGCCTATATAAACTCCACTGCAAAACCTACAGCTACCATTTTATTCAAGGGAACTATAATAGGAAACTCCTTAGCTCCTGCTGTTACATCCTTCTCTTCAAGAGGTCCCAACTTGCCAAGTCCTGGTATTCTGAAACCAGACATCATAGGACCAGGCTTGAACATCCTAGCTGCCTGGCCATTCCCACTGAATAACAATACTGCTTCAAAATCCACTTTTAACATTCTGTCTGGCACATCAATGTCATGCCCACATCTTAGTGGTGTAGCTGCTCTGCTCAAAAGCTCTCATCCCCACTGGTCACCAGCTGCTATAAAATCTGCCATAATGACTTCTGCAGACATAATCAGTCTTGAACAGAAACACATTGTTGATGAAACACTTCACCCTGCAGATGTCTTTGCCACAGGTTCGGGTCACGTGAATCCATCAAGAGCAAATGATCCTGGGTTAGTTTATGATATCAAGCCTGATGATTATATACCTTATCTGTGTGGTTTAGGCTATAGCGATACAGAAGTTGGGATCATTGCACATAGAACAATTAAGTGCTCTGAGACTTCAATCATTCGCGAAGGAGAGCTCAATTATCCCTCATTTTCTGTTGTGCTTGATTCCCCGCAGACATTCACAAGGACTGTGACAAATGTGGGTGAGGCTAACTCATCTTATGTTGTCATGGTTAGTGCACCAGAAGGGGTTGATGTGAAGGTCCAACCAAATAAACTTTACTTTTCAGAAGCAAACCAGAAAGAGACATATTCAGTGACATTCAGCCATATAGAGTCGGGTAATGAAACTGTGAAATATGTTCAAGGGTTTTTACAATGGGTCTCTGCCAAACACACTGTAAGGAGCCCTATCTTGATCAGCTTTGTATAAGACAACAACGTTAGCAAGCACCGAACATTACTACAATGGATCAGTGTAATGGTAAGATAATTGTCTTGCCAGCTACAACTGGTATTACGTGGCGAATGTCAATCATACCACAACATTTTGTTTTCTATTTTCATTCCATCAATGCATAAGGAAAATTTAAACTAGATCTCCAAAAGATTTTGAAATCTTCCTTTCAAGTTCGGTCATGAATGTGCGAAATGAAATAGAAAAATAAAATCTCTTTAGGTCAAACTTGTCAGCCAACGAAACAATGAATATTTTGTGAACATGGAAAGGATGATGACGTTACAACATCAACAACAACACTTTTAAGTGAAGTTAATTGGAGTCAAAATGATAAATGAATCTAATGATAGATATGAAAAAGTTGAAAAAAAAAAGGAAAAATAAAGAAAAATAAGAAAAAAAAATAATAAAGAAGGATGAAAGAGAAGGGAGAAAATGAAAAGGATGATGAAACATTAAAAAAGAAAAAATTACATGGATGTTAAATAACGATGCTTAATAGGAAATGTGGATAGGTGTCAGATATTTCATTCAACTAAACTTTCCAAGAAGCCAAATATACAATATTTACGAACTAATTGATCAATTTGTGTGAATAATCAATTTTAAAGATGATTATACTCTCATTTTAAGTACTTACTAGTTACTACTTAGACATGTTAATCATCAATTTCTGTTCCCTTGCCATTCTGCAGTCCTGGTCATTCCATTTTAGTTTACAAAGCAGATACCTTGAATGCAGCCTCACCAATCCCAAATCCTTGTCCTTCACCAATTCTCACCGCTAACATTAGCCCTAAGCAAGAGGGCAACAAAGGTTTATAGATGGGGCTAGAAGTTGGTATTGGTATTAGTATAGCTGCAAGTTTCCTTATTTTAGGGTTGGTTTGTATTTTAATGTGGAAGAAGGCTAAGGAGGAAAAAGAAGATCCACTTTTTGATCTGATAATGGATGATGAATTCTAAAAGGGCATTAATTGGACAGGAGAACGAACGTTTTACTGTTTTAGCAACTGGGCTTTTGCTCTGGGGCGCCTTCCCTCGTTTTCTCAAACTATTGGGTGCCAAAATACTAACCGGTAGTAAGACAATGGAAGGGAGCAAAGTGTTTTTTTTATTAAAAATAATTAATATATATATATATATATAAGTCATATCTAAAAAACACACACACATATATATATATATATTATAGAATTAAGATTTTTACATTATTATCAATTAATTAAAAAATATTTTAGATATGACTTTAAGATAATTATTATAAAATTTTATAAACTTATCATATAATTTTTTTGTTTTTTAAAATTAAAAAAGATCAAATTAATTTTTAAAATTAGGAAAAAAAATAAGAAAATTTATACACTAATACATGTGATAAATCACTTTTTGAGTGATATTTTGTATAAATTTTTGTACTATTTTGCTTGCATTTTATTGACAGAATTCACATTTGAATTCTAGTTTTATATTGCAAAAGCACAATCGCTTAATTGAGTGAAAGAGTTAAAAGTTACACAAATTTATGAAGATATGAAGACTCTACACTTGATCACGATTGTGGTACATTGACCAAGGTTGTGGTAATTAGCACGACCATAATGAAGTGGTAACAACCCTCCAGAACAACGTCAAGATCCGACAACAGTTGTGATTAACTCATGAGGACCATTTCAACCAATAGGGATCAATTTATAAGGGTTGTGGTCAACTCATGAAGATCACGGTCAACCAAGAGAGCCATAATCAATCCATAATGGCTCAAGGCTTTGTTGGAGTACAAGTGTGAGTTAAAGTTCCATATAGGATAGAAATAGAAAAATTAGCACCATATAAGTGAGGAGAAGACCCATAAACCTGAGCCTTAAGATTTTGGGTCAAAGTGTGGTGTCTAATTCACCTATATGATTGCTCATATAAATCTCCCTGATATTTATCCCTCTCGATTTCCAAACAAGTGGTATCAGAGCCGTTGGTTCGATTTGGTGACCGGCTCGTTTGTTTAGGCGGCATTTGTGGATCCATGGACATAAGATCCTTTGCATCGAAAGTCTTCCTAGTGAGTGAGTCCATGCATGTGTAGGCCAGACAACGAGTCTTGCAAGTGTTGTTGCAACGGTACAAGATTTGGTTTCCTCTTGAGGGGGAGTTTGTTTACCATGTGGAAGACACTCACACTTGAGGGGGAGATTGTTGGAGTACAAGTGTGAGTTAAAGTTTCACATTGGATAGAAATAGAAAAATTAGCACCATATAAGTGAGGAGAAGACCCATAAACCTGAGCCTTAAGGTTTTGGGTCAAAGTGTGGTTTCTAATTCACTTATATGATTGCTCGTGTAAATCTTTCTGATATTTATCTCTCTCGATTTCCCAACAAGCTTAAGCGTCACTTTCGACCACGACCGTAGTGCACCTTTTTGTGCAGCTATCTTTTGGAAGAAGTTATATATAGAGGTCTGTATCTTTGTAAAAATTCATTCTAGAATTTTATTCTTATCTTTTACGAATTTGAGGGGACCTTAAGGGCTTTTGAGAGCTAAAGAGTGTGGACAATACCGCTAGGACAGATCCTGATCATCGTTTATGCCTATTAGTATGTCTATGTTTACTTTTTATAAGATTGCTAGTTTTTCTCTCTTAGTCTCCCTTGTTTGGGGGTTATGATGTAACTATCCATTTGTACTCCTCTCCTTATTTTTAATAAAATTCTTCATTGTTTTATGATAATTAATTTTCTCCTTATTTTAATGTTTATTTGGAAACAATCATTCTAATACTTGATTGATTGCATAGTAGTGAACATCTACATGTAATTGGTAGATATAGGTAAAGAATGTTTTATACCAAATTGTATGATCAAACTGTTTGGGTAATCTCTGATAAATAGTTAATCTTTAATTAATCATTCCTAGAATTGATTTTATCATTTTGACTTAAATTGATAGATCCATGATCATTGAGGTATTGATTTATGGCAAAGATGTCTTGACCTTGATCATAGACTTTAATTGATTTTAGGAATCGATAATTAACTAAGGAAATTTTTTTATTAGGACTAGGATTGGGAAAAAATTAGTACTAGTGAGTCATAACCATCGTCATCTTATCATCACTTAAACCTCTCTTTATATTCATTTATTTGCTTTTTTAAAAAATAAAAACATAAAAATATTTAAATCCTCTTTTTAATTACATGTATGGTTAGTTTAATAAACTTAATTAATTGGGAACACAACTGGTCCTTTGGTTCTGTTGTGCATGGCTCATATTTTATGGATTGGACAACTTTATGGCCCACACAAAATGATAGAGTAGAGCGTAAAAGCCACCTGTTGTTGGGTTACAAAGTGGATTAGAGGTGCGGGTAAAGCTCGCATTATGTGTAATATTATGTATTGTGATGTAACCCTATTGTTTATGAATAAAAAATAGAAACAATTGCACAACAGAACCAAAGGACTAGTTGTGTTCCCAATTAATTAAGTTAATGTTTATGAAAAAAAAATAGAAACAGTTGCTCTGCTATCAAGGACATAAGCACACTTGTCGAACCTTGTTAAGTCTTTTGTGTTTGCATATGTGTGTGTGATTTCTCTCATACCTTTTAGAATTCTGGTTGTTATTACTAACAACTGGTATCAGATGGCGTTTAACTAGGGATTTCGAATTGTGGCAAAGGTGAGTTAAGGATTTGTTGGCACAACAAGGTCTTCTGAAGGCACTGCACGAATCAAAGCCTAATAATATGGAGGCTTTGGATTGTGAGGAGTTGCAAGAGAGGGTTGTGGCAACCATACGCTTGTGTTTGGCAGACGAGGTCCTCTATCACGTGATGGAGTTGAAGTTTCCATAGGAGGTATGAAAGAAATTGGAGAGTCAATACATGTCAAAATTGTGACGAACAAACTGTATCTGAAGCAAAAACTGTATAGGCTAAAGATGCATAAGAGTTCAGATCTCCAACAACATGTTAATGCCTTCAATCAGATTATTAGTTATCTGGCAAGGCTGGATGTAAAGGTCTTCGATAAGGATAAGGCATATATTATGCTATTTTCTTTGCCTTATTCTTACAAACATTTGGTGACAACATTAATGTACAGAAAAGACTCAATCAGTCTGGAGGCGATATAGGTTGCACTTATGTATCACTCTCAACGGAGATAGAATGCAATAGGGAATTCGCAAGGCGATGGTTTATATGTGAAGAGGAAACAGGAATGTTGAAGGCCACAAGGAAAGGTTTCTAGTGGTAGACAGAATAAGAAGTCCAAATTCAGATAACACAAGAAAACAATGGAGTGCTACAAATGCAACCAGAATGGGCATTTCAAGAAGGATTGGCCAGAGTTGAAGAAATTTGGTGAAGGGACATCTCGCTCAACAAATGTGGTAGAGATTGACGATTCAGACTACTACACTGAGGGAGATGTCTACTACAATAAGGGAGATGTTCTCTTTGGTTCATCCAATCAGTTGATAGATGCATGAATTCTTGATTTTGGATGTTCTTACCATTTGACTCTCAACAAGGAGTGGTTCATCACACACAGGTCAGACAATTTTGGTAGTGTCTTTATGGGTAACGACAAAGCGTGTATTGTTGTTGGAATAGGACAGGTGCATATTGCTATGGATGATGGTGGAGTGAGAACGTTGTGTGATGTCAGACATATCCCTGAATTAAGGAAGAATTTGATCACACTTGGTACCTTACGGGCCAATGGTTTCAAATACAGAACTAATGGAGATCGGGATACCTTTAAAGTGTGTAAGGGGGTGTTGACTGTAATGAAAGCACAACAAATTGTAGGAAACATTTACAGACTGTTGGGGAGCACAGTTGTAGGTCGAGATGCATTGTTGAGTCTGCTAATGATGCTACCAAATTGTGGCACCTACGTATGGGTCATCTTAGTGAGTATGGAATGACGAACCTTCATAAGCGAGGACTCTTGAAAGGAGTTCAGAGTTGCAAGTTAGACTTGTGTGAGTACTGTGTGCTTGGGAAACAGACCAGAGTGCGGTTTAAAGCTGCGAAACATACCACCAAGGGGATTCTAGATTATGTGCATACTGATGTGTGGGGTCCTATTAGAGATTTTTCCTTGGGTGATTCTCACTATTTTGTGACACTCATTGATATTTTTCTCGCAAGGTTTGGGTGTAATTCATAAAACAAAAATCTGAAGTCTTTGAAAATATCAAATTCTGGAAGGAAAAGGTGGAGAACTAGACCGGTAGAAAGATCAGGTACTTGAGGTCAGATAATTGTACGAAATACATGGGCTCACAATTCCATAAATTATGTGAGGAACATGACATTAAGAGACATTTCTCAGTGTAGAAAACACTACAATAGAATGGTGTTGCAAAGAGAATGAATAAGTCCCTTACTGAAAGGGCCTGATGTCTAAGGTTGCAAGTTAGCCTTTCTAAAGGCTTTTGAGCATAAGGGGTGAATATGGCATGATGCCTACTCCATTGATAACCATGAGCATCATTGGATGGGAAAGTTGCAGAGGAAGTTTGGACAGGTAACTCTGTTGATTTTAATTATTTGAGAATATTTGGGTGTTATGCTTTTATGCATATATCCAGTGATGAGAGATCTAAACTTAATCCAAAGTAAAAAAAGTGTGTTTTTGTAGGTTATTCCAAAGGTGTGAAGGGGTTCAAGATTTGGGATCCAGTTTCTAAGAAAATGATGATCAATAGGGATCCAGTGTTTGATGAGCAGTCCATGTTGCTAGAGATAGTTGATACAACTATGCCAGTGTCTGATGGAGCTTCCTTTAACTCCATGGATGTTTAGGTGGACCTAGAGCACCTGCTGGTGAATCCTGAGAGGGCAGAACTATGTAGTTCAAGACCTGAGGCGACACCCACACTTGAGCCTAGATCTGTGAATCTAAGTGGACCGCATCATGAGTAAAATCTTGTCAAAGATAGAGATCGTCGCACCATTAAACCTATTACCCGATATGAGTTTGAAGAATTGACTAAATTGGTTGCTTTTGCACTTCTGACTAGTGTTGGAGATCCTTCTACCTTTCAAGAGGCTATGAACAGCTAGGAAAAAGACAAATGGATGGGTGCTATGGTGGAGGAGATGAAGTCTTTACAAAAGAATTAGACATGGGAGCTAGTTGAGCTTCCTGTGGGAAAGAGGGTTATAGGGTGCAAATGAGTGTACAAGAAGAAACCTCCAGTATCAGAAAAAGAAAGGGAAAAGTTTAAGGCTCACCTAGTAGCAAAGGGAGATGCACAACAGATGGGGGTTGATTGCGATGAGATTTTCTCCCCGGTCATGAGACACGCTTCTATCAAGACAATGTTAGCCTTAGTAGTCAATCATGACATGCACATGGAGCAGATGAATGTGAAGACAACCTTTCTTCACGGTGATCTAGAGGAGAAAATTTACATGGAGAAGACATAGGGGTTTAGTAAAGGTGAACCGGGTCGTTTGGTTTGTAAGTTGAAGAGGTATTTGTATGGATTGAAGCAGTCTCCAAGGAAATGGTACAACTGGTTTGATTCCTACATGCTTCGGATTGGCTATAGGCGATGTGAGTATGACTATTGTGTTTATGTGGGAAGCCTTGATGATGACTCTTTTATTTTTCTGCTACTATATGTTGATGATATGCTTATTGCTGGTAACCATTTGCATGATGTGAACAAGTTGAAATCCCTGTTGAGCAAGAAGTTTGACATAAAGGACTTGGGTTCTGCCAAAAAGATTCTCGGGATGAAGATTCACAGGGAAAGGAAATCTAGATGTTATGGCTCTCACAACAAGGTTATAAGGTGCTAGACAAGTTCAACATGAGCAATGCGAAGCCTATGAGTACTCCATTGACAAAATACTTTAAGCTTTATGTATATCAATGTCCAAAGACAAATGCTGAGGTGGAGTACATGTCAAAGGTTCCCTATGTAGATGTAGTTGGTTGCTTGTTGTATGCTATGATGTGCACTAGATCGGATTTTGCAAATGTTGTAAGCCAAGTCTGCAAGTTTATGTCTAACCCAGGCAGGCAACATTGGGAAGCAATGAAATGGATCTTGAGGTACCTAAAGAGTACAATAGGTCATGGTATTATGTTTGGTAGTCAATAGGGTGATCCTTCAGTTGCAGGATATGTGGATTCTGACTATGCTGGTGATTTGGATGACAGAAAGTCTACAATAGGGTATGTCTTTACTCTTGTAGGTGGGCCTATATGTTGGAAGTCCATTATTCAATCTCTTGTGGCAATGTCAACAACTGAAGTGGAGTATATGGCAGTAGCAAAGGCTAGCAAGGAAGTTGTATGGTTAGCAGGGCCGGTGAAGGAGTTGGGCATTGAGAAAAGTGGAGCTCAGTTGCATTGTGATAGCCCAAGTACTATTAACTTGAGAAAGAATCAGGTGTATCATTCTAAAACCAAGCATTGATGTGAGGTTCCACAAGATCAGGGAGTTGATGACATCTGGTTAGATTTTGCTCAAGAAGATTCACACTTCATAGAATATAACTGATATGTTAACCAAGGCGATCGCAACTAACAAGTTCAAGCATTGCTTGAACTTGTTGAATGTTGTTGAGCGCTAAATGTGACAGGACCCCCAACCCAAGAGACCAAGGTGGATTTATTATTTATCTTCCACGGGGCTAAATATTCGTCAAGGTAGAGATTGTTGTGCATGTCTCATATTTTATGGACCAGACAAATTTATGGGTCAGACAAAATGATAGAGTAGAGCATAAAGACCACCTGTTGTTGGGTTACAATGTGGACTGGGGGTGCGGGTAAAGCCCGCGGTATGCGTAATATTATATATTGTGATGTAACTCTATTGTTTATGAATAAGAAATATAAACAGTTGCTTTGCTCTCGAGGACGAAGGCACAAATGCCGAACCTTGTTAAATCTCTTGTGTTTGCGTATGTGTGTGATTTCTCTCATACCCTTTAGAATTCTAGTTGCTATTGCTAACATGTTCGATATCCTGACTTTCAAGTTTATTGTTACTATTGTATAAGGTACACTTGTCATTGTGTGAGCAGAACATATTTTAGGCATCAACATATTAGCTAAACTCATCGTGTGTGTTTTTCAATTTGGTTTGTGAAATCATTGTTAATGTTTAGGCATCAACATCTTAGCTAAACTCATCGTGTGTGTTTTTCAATTTGGTTTGTGAAATCATTGTTAATGTCATTCGTTCAATTATGATGTGATTTTTCATTGTTGAGTTTTATAGACTTGACTTTCCATGGTGCCTGAGTTTTGAGGGAAAGGTTGGATTTGTGACGTTAGGGAAAAGGTTATTTAGAGAGAAAATCCTAAAAGGTGTTGATGCAACAGTTGTTTTGGGTGGTGGTGGATTGCGATCGTAAAAGGCTGGGGTTGATGAACAATAGAATGAGTAATATGTTGTCAAGGGCAGAGGAGGAAAGTTCAATGAGTAATAATATGTTGTGGTTGATAAAAAAAAATTGGATAAAAAAGCAACTCTAGGGACTAAATTGACATGTTTTAACTATAAGCACCAAATTAGAAAGTGCAACTATAAGGGCAAAAAGGATATTTAACCTTACGGGAACATATTAAGTGAAAACTTTCTTATTATAGAAAATAAGAACTTTTTATGTGAGGGTGACAAGAATAAATATTGTCTGTTTATGATGAACAATCAAGATTATATCTCTACATATGAGATTTGTTAACTTACACCTATTTGTTTTTAAAAATTAGTAAAACTTAGTAAGTTATACTTTGAATGTATTTTTAAAAAATAAATAGTTATAGCTTACTAACTTACTCTTTTTAAAAAATAGGTGAATGTAAATTAGTAAATCTACATAAATTTGTTAATACACATTTACTTATTTTTTAGGAGTAAATTAGTAAACTATACTTTAAGTGTATTTTAAGATAAACATATACTCTGCTAAAAAAAAGTAAGCATAATCAGCAAATTCACACACACATATATATATATATATATAATATAATATAACTAAAATATAATTATACATTACTTTTTCACCGACTAATTTTTAATCTTAATATTTCATGAATAATTGTATTGTTAGGACTTAGGAGTTATTATTTTTTAACTTTCTTAAAATGAGATTGTTATTGTTATAGATGTTCCATCACTCATCAATGGTGATTAAAACAACCCAAAACTACTATAAACAACATTAAGACCACACATAAAATGGGAAGCCAGCAAATAACAAACAGCTTGAGGAAATTTATGCCATTGCAATTGCGTGACTTAAAACCTTACATTTAAGCACAACTCACAGTTTTAGTGTGCGTAAAAAAAGTTAATGAGATACCAAGGGCTGTGTTACTGCTCTAAGAAGACAAAACAACACAGAATATGCCTGAAAACATATTAACGAGAGAAAGGAAGCAAGAGAATAAATAGATAAATGTGCATTATTGTTAAGAAACGGTAGAATTATAAGGAGAATGCTTTTCCACGCGGGTTTTCTCTTCACTGTTGAGTCCCAAGACTCGGTTCAACTAATAGTTCTCCCAATTAATCCTCTTTACAATTTATCTTCCTTTTTAACTGCCCCTTTAATCCTTTATTCTGGATCCTCTCTTCATTAAGCTGGGGTTAACAGGCTATCGTACAAGTGACTCTTTTTATTTTTCAATCAATTTGAATGTGAAGCCGTAATTGATGTTTGTACTTCTCTCTTCTCTACCTCAACAGAGGAGGTTTATATATGGTAATGAAGATAATAATAACAACAATGACCTCTTTGGTATTAAGAGCTGAATACGCTAATTGACAAGCCACATATAATATTATTAGCATAATCAAACATATGGTGCAAGTTTAATGACCCTTATGTTTAAAATTAATGATGCCTGCAATGTACTGCTCTATTATAGACTATACGTCTGAACATCAACCGAATAAAGCCATTAACCATATAAATATTTGCTATATACTCAGAGAATCTTCGATATTATATGTTGCCTGTCGAGGGCTAGCCTTGTTTTGATCTGTCTTCTCACAAAAAAACAACAATCTTACTGTATATGACAATGTATAATTGAACAGTAGTGTATAAAAATCTTTATATATTATCACTTCATTCTAACTAAATTATTTCCACATTTTTTAAATTTCTTTCTACTTGAAGACTTGTTAGATTTTGGAAACTG
>PYAF01003969.1:77935-103797 GCA_007407185.1 Glycine tomentella
TAAAATTTATTTGTTTCCATTTAATAAAATCATTAATTTACCTCTGATTCAAAAAAAATTGAATTAATTTTAATTTATAGGTTAAATCAAATATAAAGATTAAAAAAGCTATAATCAAAATTAAAAATTCTAATTATAAATAATAAATTAAATTATATAAGCATTTATATAATATAATAATAAAAAATTCAATAATTAAATGTAATTAAAATTTTCTGTTTGATTTATTTCTAAATAATTATCATAAATGCACATTTAATTTTTGTTATTATTTTTATTTACATAAATAATATATATTAATATAATTGGCATGAATAAAAAATATTTTTTTCTTCCTTTTTTATCATAATTTTAAACTTTTTTAAAAAAGTGGATCATCCTTTTACCAGAACGCGACAAGTGTGCTGACAAACACTATCAATATCCGTGTTTTATATAATATATTGATTGAATAATTGACGCTGCTATATCCAAATCTTATTTTTATGTATGATGGTTTGTGAAGCTTTGCAATGAAGTGAAAGCATTGTATAAGGATTGAAAAAATAAGGTTTAATTCTTTTGGAGTTTTTATTTTTTGTACCAAATTTATAATTAGCTTTGTAAGTTTTTATTCTTTTGATTTAGTCATAGAATTTCACTGTTTTTTAATTGAGTCTTTTTGTCTAACTGTGATTATAGAAAATTAACTACAAACACTTAATTAAACGTGTAGACAGTGGATTGGTGCACTTTTAGAGTGTGTTGTAAATTCAAAGTTAATTGTGATAGATTTCCATAGTGTTTACATCATCTTCAAATCTTTCAACAACAATTGGGTATGAGTTGGGTCTTTTTATTTATCAAAGGGAGCCCAAGGCATTACTTATTACTCATAGTTGAGGAGAAAATTCCAACAAAATTTTGCCACAGAAGTGGCATACATCCCACGGGAGAGGAACCAAACATTAATACTAGGCTGAACAAGATTATGAGCCCGATGGGCCATCCAGTCAACAACCATGTTTGCCTAGTGATGCATATGTGAAATCTTAACATTCCAGTCCCTAAACATTGACTCAATCCCCGGCAAAAAAGAGCATAAAAGGGATGACACTACAAAACATTACAATTAGACAAATTGATATCTTCCAAATAGTCGCTTTCAATCTAGACAAAACGATGCCTCAAACTCCAAGCATGCTCCAAAGATGCCAAGATCGCCCAAACCTTAGAGGACAACACCAAACAACCCTTAAGCTTCTTGAAAAAGTCAGTCAATTAGGATCCTAAAGAGTCTCAGAGAACCCCTCCATAACCCGTTGAAAGGCCAACGTAAAACATAAACACGTCTACATTATACTTCACCTACCCACTAGGTGGAGGTCTCCACTTGAGGAGAGAAGGACTCAAATCCAAATTTTTATGGACCTTAAACACCCATGCATGGTGAATCTCCAAACAAACAAACTTAGCTTTGTTAGAAATCGCAACAGGCTCCCACTCCTCATTAAAAACACAATTATTTTGAGCTTGCCAAATCGACTAAACAGTAACTCCGAACAGGGTTTTCCAGTGAGGATGACTCCTTTCAAGGTTCTTTGTAATCCATTGATGTAGTGACCACAAAAGAAACCCTAAAGCATACTAGGAAACTCGAGTAGAAGCTCCTGCCTCACATGCCTAGACTGCCCACGGTCCCTTAAGAGATGCAAATCCATTTCAGGCTCATCAAGACAGAAAGGACAAGTATCATAATCTAAAATCCCACAAAGACATCTCTTAACATTTGTTTTAAGGCCGTTATGCATAATGAGTCACAACAAGGACCTAACTCAATGAGGACCTCTGCACTTCCAAATGCACTTCTACCATGCTGAGTTTAAACTAGATCCTGTCCCAGACAACACCTGGTAAGCAGATTTAATAGGGAACTGCCTGTCAGGGCTAGGGCCCCAGGAAGGTGAATCTTTCCCATAGTCAGGCCCGGGAATATGGTGCTCTTTGATTTCATCATGAAGGCTTTGTTGAAAAGGTGGAGGTTCTTTAATCCTAAACCCTCTCCCACCTAAGCTTGCAAATCTTATCCCAAGCCACAATATGCCAACCCCTACTAGTCTCATGATCAATCTAAATGCCTCTGATGCCTCTCCACTTCAGTGCAAATATACTTAGGAATCAAAATAGACTGCATATTATAACTAGGAATCGCCTAATTAACAGACTGAGCTAAGGTCACCCTTCCTGAAAAGGCCAAGGAGTTTGCCTTTCAGGAAGCAAGTCTATTCTTGGATTTGTCTAGGATATAGAAATACTTATCCTTAGTTTTCCTTGAGTGCAGAAGGGACACCCAAGGTGCTTTTCCATGTTGCTCTTAGCGCAAAAACCGACCAAATTGAAACTATTGCTCAAAAATAAACTCAAGATTCTGAGTTCAGTTCCAAAATAAGTAAATGAAACATAACTTTATCTTAAAAAAATTAAAATGGATGATATATATATATATATATATATATATATATATATATATATATATATATATATATACACTTCAAAATTAGTTAGTAGTGATACCACATTTTTTTGGGCCATCCTTGTCCACGTGACATAAAACCCGTGGCGAGCTTAAAGCCAACGCAACACAATAAGGGGCCCACGGAAGATTTTTAGAGGACACATCATGAGAGAAATGTAAGAAACGAACGTAGTAAGCGATGTGATGAGGTTGTCTATTAGCGAAACTACGAATGAAGAGAAGGAAGGAGAATAAGCCGTTGCAATTCCCTCCGCATGTTCCAGTTACCTTATCTTCCACCTCAGCTTTTTCTCTTCACTCTTGCTTCCTTTCCCTCCAAACAACAAAAGCAACCATCACCTCCACCACCTTGAACTTTCCCAGTTACACTGCCACAACTTTGATTCCAAATAACCACCATCACCATGTTCACGGCTAGTAAACTAGCCTTCACATTAACAACACCTCGTCCATGCACTGCACCCTTGACACCAATCTCTTCAGCTTCTGGTGTTCACGTCATTCAGTTCAATGGCAGGCACTTATGCCTCCGCCAAAGGCTGATTCTACTTTCTCCTAAGGCCACTGCAGATCAACAAGGTCTTAACAATAACATCATATCTCTAAAAGAATCGTCTTCGTTGGCCATCTTCTACAAAAGCTTCTCTCTTTCCAACTTGTTTTTTTTTCTTTTTTTTTTTCTTTTTCCTTTCAGGGAAGGTTGAAGAATTTGAAGATGATTCAAATTCTGTTGATAGTAAAATCCTCCCATATTGTAGCATAGACAAAAAAGAGAAGAAATCAATTGGTGAACTTGAGCAGGAATTCCTCCAAGCACTGCAAGTATGCCCCCCATAAGTTTTAAATTTTCTGATGACTTAATAGACTTATATATGTTACGTGTGAAGTGTGATCAACTGATGATCATGCAGAAAACAGAAATTAACTTTTTGTGTATGTGAATTTTAATTTTTTTTTATGAGGTTTTGTTTTTTCTATTCAACAGGCATTCTATTATGAGGGAAAGGCTATCATGTCAAATGAAGAGTTTGATAATCTCAAGGAAGAACTCATGTGGGAAGGAAGCAGCGTTGTCATGCTAAGTATGAAGCAACTTCACTCACAGTACCTGCAGCTGTTGTTGTCATTGAATTTGTGTTAACGCGGGTATCTTTATCTTTTTAAAGTCTTTGTTGGTTGATTGTACAGGTTCTGATGAGCAAAAATTCCTGGAAGCTTCGATGGCTTATGTTTCTGGAAAACCAATTATGAGTGACAAAGAGTATGATGAGTTGAAACTGAGGCTAAAGGTTTGCTATTTTCTTTTCATCAATGAAAATTTGAAAGTCGTTTTGTAGCAGATGGTGCATCTTTGAACATGTGTAAATAGATCATCATCTCACTGATAATTGAAGGGGAAACAGAAGTAAAAATATATCATCTAGACTAAATCAATGGTTAAGAAGAGTAGATACTATAACACTATTCTGTTTTTGTTTGCACCAAGAATACCCCCAAAGGATAATAGGAGACTAATTCATTTCATGGCATAGAGATCACTGAAATACATTTTGCCTCTTCCAACAAAGTCTTCTCATACACATGACTAGAAATTGAACCCTTGGTAACATGCATAAGGAATCTAACTATCTACCAATTGTGTTGGACCTCGGTTGCTTTAACACGTGTTTACATAAAAGGACAACTAGTACTACAGTTCATGAATTTTTTTTACCACAAGGGTTTCATTTTGGAAAGCTTACATATGAAATGAAATAACACTCTTAGTTGTTGTATTGATCACTGAAATTGGAATTGCTTTAGTAGCTGAATATCTCCCTCCTTCTGGTATTATTTACTGATCTCGTAACTGTTTTCCAGATAGAAGGGAGTGAAATTGTGGCTGAGGGTCCAAGGTGCAGCCTTCGTAGTAGAAAGGTGAGTATTAATCTTCAATCTATTCTTTGATTTCAGTTTTGCATGTCAGTTGTAGACTTGCAGTTTTATGTGTAGTTGTTCTTTGATTAAATCATTCTTGCAATTATTATATAGAGGAAGGAGTAAGTAATTTTTCTTGTTTCATTATAAAGAGATTTGTTTTTGAATTAAATCTGATCAATCCCTTGAAGAACTTATCAATCAAATATAAGATCTGTTGTATCACAAAGTACTGACAAGAGATATAGGATGATCTTTACTTGTCAAATCAAATGCTTCTTAGTCATTAGAATTCAGCTTATGGATTTGATCAAATCATTCGGGATTCATGAATAATTGGATCTGCTCTTTTTAATCGTTATTTTTTTACTAATTACAGTCAATTTATAGGTTTACAGTGACCTATCTGTTGATTATTTCAAGATGTTCCTGCTGAACGTCCCGGCTACTGTGATTGCATTAGGATTGTAAGTAGTTCTCCTTTCTCACCTCTCCCTAAATTTTTATTGAGTCAATAGGTTCATATTCTGTCTGCTTCCACATATTTTATAATTTTCATATCAGTATCCACTTTTACTTTTTATTATTTGTCTTTCTTATAAAAAAAATTTCATCCTAAAAGATAGATTGAAGTTACTGTTTGCATATGATATGTCTTGACTTTTTTGCCTTTAATTTTAATTTTTTTCCTGCTCATTCATTAGGTTCTTCTTCCTTGATGATCTGACTGGATTTGAGATCACATATCTGCTAGAGGTATGTTCCCCTCATTTTATCATGCATCTAGCATAGCAAACTGATCATTTGGATGCAGTTTGATTCCAGAATGTCATAGCATCTGATAGTAATTTTACATTTTTATGGTCCTTTCCTTTCAGTATGTTCCATTCCCTTAATTTCAGGATACTGTTTAACTGTATATTATTGGATTGTTTATATGTTCATGTTAGAAAAAAGATGGTTTAAAATGTAGAGTAAACTTTAGAGTGCAAAGTGCAAAACCGATCACCTTGTAACAATTCATAGATTTGTAAAATCTCATTCGATTTTCTCATCAGTAGTTGCCATCTTGCCCTTCACTCGCTAAAGTCTAAGCTGACGGTACACTTTAGAGGATCCAAACTCTCTGTAGTCAAACAAAAAAGAGATTAACTAAGATCTGAAGAAGTACAATGTAATGTGTTGGCTTGATATTGTAACTAAGATTACCAACTGACCATATTCCTCTTTATAAGTACCTTGCCTGGCCACCAACCCTGAAATACTCGGCATAACTAGTTTGGAATTTGAATCGTCAATGAAACAAGTTTTTTCTGTGAGAAATCAGGGACGAGGGGTAACTGAAAACCAAAGCTAATATGATGAGATTGATTCTTCACATCACATAGAAATGAACTAGTTTCTTAGACATTAAAGAATACTATTGCAATTAATGCAATTATAACAGATGTTATGAATTGTTGAGTGCAGCTGCCGGAGCCTTTTAGTTTCATTTTCACATGGTTTGCTGCTGTTCCCCTCATTGTGTGGATAGCTCTGTCACTAACAAATGCCATTGTAAAAGACTTTGTGATTTTAAAGGTATAAATTTTACTAGCAGAGTGTCTTGCAGGTTATATTTAGCTGCTACATATTACTGACATAATTAATTTCTAAAGGGTCCTTGTCCGAACTGCGGTACTGAAAATACCTCTTTCTTTGGGACTATACTCTCAATTTCAAATGGTGGTTCCACCAACACTGTCAAATGCTCCAAGTAAGTTTAAGAATACTGCTTATAATTAACCACTGTCGCTTCACATGATTCACATTCTCGTCACCAAACTGATATTTAATTTATGGTATGACATTAATTTAACAATCAAATGCAACATTTTGACTCAGCTGTGGAACTGCAATGGAATATGATTCAACTACAAGATTGATTACATTACCAGAAGGAAGTAACGCCTGAGTGGAGGTACATTCCTACGTATACCCTTGAACCTCTCTTCTAACTCTATCATTGAGTATATTTTCTGCATATGTAGCACAATAATATTTAATTTTGTTTTGTATCTAGTTATAAATCCTAGAAGTGAGTTTTTTTTTTTTTTTTTTTTTTTAAGAGATTTGTTGCTTTGAAGAAATGCAATTAAATGGTGACCTTTCTTTTCATTATTATATTTGCATTTTTCTTTATAATTCAACCTATTCTTCACTGTCCATGTCTAGGTAAAGCTTGTCTTAGGGATGAGCCTAGACTTCTACTACATCCATATTCCTCATTAGTTTTCATTCCTCCATTACTCACTAGTCACTATATATACCTGACAAGCCTTCATGTGTTTATATGTTTGTGCACTAACTGAATTTGAAGGTTTCTTCATCCCTTGAGAAATTCTAAACTGGATAGGCTCTGCAACGTTCAGCATTAAATCTGTTCTATCTCTAACGGGTGCCAAGTGCCAAACTTTATTATAATTAGTGGTCCATTATTACGACTTTAACTGTGCATGGCAATCTATAATGACACCCTGATCATATACATATTAAATTTGTGTCTACATACAGGTATGCCTGAAAATCATATTTATTGTTCCAGCAATGGGATATCATTAATAGCAGTTCTTGTGAGAGTGACAAATTTATCATTTAGCAAATTGTGACGTTCTTCCACAAATGATCTTGAAGTCATGTGTTATCACTATCACACACAATTGGTGTCATCTCAATTTATGTGCCACCATCCTACTTGTAAGTATATGGGCTTTGAATACTTGTAAGTAATATGGACTTTGTATAGCATACACTGGATTGCCTCTACTTGAAGAGTTGAGTTATGAGGGTGCTTAACACCATCGATGAGTCTAACCTAGAATAACGTGTGTAAGGATTTTTGTTACACTTTTGCAAAATTTTCTTTCTATTACTTAGGCCAGATCCTAGGAACATCAACAACAATAAGGAAAATTGACAATATTTAAATAATTAAAGCTAACTGACAATAGTATTTCATGCATTCAATTAATTGAAAGGCTTGAGGTTGAATGAGGTTGTCTAATTGATGTAATATAAATTTTGGTCCTTGAACTTTTTACAGAAAATGAATAGACACGCGATCAATGTTTTGAAAATTAGTTCGGACCTACTAATTGAAATAATAACAATTGTTGAAGATCATTTAATAATTTCTCCTAAAGTTAATGAAAAATTCAGAACCGCCTGTATGCATGGTCCACTTGAATAATCATAAAAAATAAAACTTTTATATTTAAAATTCACACACTTTCCTATAACTTCTTAGAGGAGAAAAATAATAAAAGAATAAAGAAATATGTTTACTGGAAGTATCACTTTATATTACTTCCAAATGGGTTGATCCAGTGGAATAAAAATTAGTTGGATGTTAAATAAAAGCTCCAAATACTTCTTAGTTACACCAAAAATTAAATACGTCTACAAGATAGCCGAAAGATCAAGAAATTTGCGTCTAGAAATAGCATTACAAGTTACAATTATAAGAATTTTAAAAAGAAAAATAATTCTTAGAAATCTTTGTCGCTCCACTTGAATCTACGAATCTAAGTTGATATTTTGATTATCAACCAAAAGTGAAATTTATAGAATAATGATTGTCGAGAAAATTTATAAAATGTGTTTGAGTAATTGCTACTCAAATTTCTTAAGAATAACGAATTTATCATAAATTTTTATTTAAAAAACTTAATTATTTTACGCTCAATTAAAATGGGAAAAATTTATTCCACATACGAAAGTAGAAAAAATATATTTTTACTTATTCATTAATTAGTATTCTTAAACATATTTTATTTTTGAAAATATTTTTTTATTTTTTCTAAGAAATATGATAAACATTCATATCTCATATATACGTAAATCGTGAATTTTAAACATTTATTCATGTTTGGTTTTGGGAACCAGCTGTTATTCATGTTACCCTACGAGTGTAAAATGTGTTGCATTTTCTAATGACAATAATTTTAATCATATATATTATATGTCCATGATAAATTAATCTTCTTTTATATTGTAAATTTGCTACATTAAACGATAAAACTATATACTAGAGGCCGTCATATTTCCGAGCCTAACTAGATTAGGCGAATTTAATTGTGCTCTAATAATTTCTGACGATTTCTATTTACACCTTTTATTTTTACTTGTGCACCCCATGATTTTTATTATATTTTTTATGCAACTCGATAGAACTTTGATTCCAATCAAGTTTTACGAATATTGCAAAATTATGTTAACTTAATTTGTAGTAGAGATGTTTTTTTATTGTCCATAGAAATCAAATACAAGTACAAGAAGATTTATAATAATTCACACATTTTATTTAACCAATTGAGTTAGACTCTTTTGATATCATATATGTGTTTAAAGAATCAAGTGATTTAGTTCAATTGATTAATGCAATGTTCTCATAATCGAAATTGAACCGATGAAGACATTGGTTCAAGGGTCAATGATTTAACTGAGGTTAATAAAATATTTTTTTAATATTTTAATATAATATCCTAGTTAGATTGAACAAAAAATAACATAATGTACATAAATTGATAATAACAAAAAGTAAACTTTACTTAAAAGTGTCATAAGTCATAATATTTCTTTTTTTAAATCAAAACAACGTCGTTTTAAAAAAAATAGTTGTAAGTGAAACTGATAAAACAGTTTAATCCACCGGATTTTTTTTTTATCGATTTTCGACCAGTTTAGCGATTTTGAGCTGTTTTTAGGGAGCATTGGATCAGACACGTGACTGGTTCTCGGTCGAACAAGTTGATCTGATATGAAGTTAAAGATAAATTATTTTGGTAATATTCAAGTTTGATTCTTAATAGAAATAATTATTAGTCAGATTTTACTTACCTTTCGACCGAATTTTAGATTAATCATAATCTCTTTCTCCATATGAACTGTAGGGTTAAAAAAATGTTTAAAGTTAAGCTTTCTTTAGTTCCGCTGCAAATTATGTCAGCTTAATATCATAAATGTGTCGGACAACCCGTAAAAAAAACTATTACATATTTAATAAAAGAAGACGGAGGAACCAAAATAAACAACTGTTAAAAGAATTAATTTGTGCAATTAGAATCTAAAACTCAAAATCACATAATTATGATATCCGATCAATCTGGAATGCAATTAAGCGTTAATTGTTTTAATACATGAACAATTGATTACTACGTGGAGGTTGAAGACTTAAAACGTTCCTACTAACATCGGATGTACTTATTGGTTAACTACCACTTGAGGTTGATATCCTACTGTATGACTGCTTATCAGACGGAGTTATTGTATATATAACCAGGCCTTAATCGTTACGGTACCGTTTCATTGCTGCTGAAATCACGTGGAGTAATTGTATAACCATCATTCAACGCCAAAACACTTGTTTATTGCGGCCTTAGTCCAGAGTGTGCACTTGTTGGATAGGCTACAACAGTTACTTTGCATATGAACTTAGCAACTAACGACCCTTAAGCTGAAGGGATTATTATTATGAAAATGATTTTTTTTTTTGTAATTTCTGCTTGTGGTGGATGAAATGAAGGACATGCAAGACCTAGCTAGGAAACATGTCCGCACGTTTTCATATAACGATATAATATTGCTGGATCAGTTCCTACATCATTGGCATGCAATATTATTTGAAGTCATTAAAAAAGAGAGTAAATGAGTAATACTGTTTGACTTAAGAGATTAAGAGATGTTATCTTCGTGGGGATCACGAAGACAAATTTCTTTCAATGAGCGACGTGCTATTGGAATTGGTCCATTGGACGTTATATATATATATATATATATATAAGGATATACGTGTGTAGGCACCCCTTGGCATAAATTTTTCTGTAGAGAAAACAAACAATCCAAAAATTAAACAATGGCTGCGACTCTTCAACATTGTAGCTTCTTGTTGATTACATTTACATGGATAATGTTCATAATCATCAGAAAGCCAGCGATAGTAGCGGGCACATTTCAACCTAGTCAATGGACACTAGCCCATGCCACATTTTATGGTGATGAGTCTGCTTCTGCCACTATGGGTACGTATATTATCACAATTAATTCCTTAATAATAAACCATTGAACAGTTAGTGTAAGTAAATGCCTACATCAATAGTCAATGTTATGTTACTAATTAGTATTAACCATTTTGTATAGACCAATGTCACTTTGTATTAACATGTCTTTGCCCTTAATTAATTGAAGGAGGAGCATGTGGGTACGGAAATTTGTTCATAAACGGTTACGGTAAAGACACAGCGGCTTTGAGCTCGACATTGTTCAACAACGGTTATGCATGTGGAACATGTTATCAGATACAGTGTGTTCAATCGAGTGCATGCTATTCCAATGTGCCTTACACTACAGTGACTGCCACGAATCTTTGCCCTCCTAATTGGGCTGAGGCCTCTGATGACGGAGGCTGGTGCAACCCACCTCGTACTCATTTTGACATGTCGAAGCCCGCTTTCATGAAAATTGCACAGTGGCAAGCTGGAATCATTCCTGTTATGTACCGCAGGTAGGTAATTTAAGAAAGTTTATTTTCTCAGTAAACTACTATTTTAGTCCTTAAAATTGTGAGAGACTAATAGTTTTTGAAATTAAAAAGGAAATGTCATTTTTTTTTGAATAAAAATCTGTTTGTTTATTAGTCTTGTCTTTAACTCAGTTAGAGACTGAAATAATAATAAATTTATATAATTTAAGGATTATAATGATAATAAGTTGTATATATCAACAACTATATATTAGCAATAATAATCGAAATTCAAATAGAGCAAACAAGAAAGTGACAATTTTTGTTATATTGATAAACAACTAGGGTTATATCAATATATTTAAAATAAAATTATGATACAGATTTACAATATCATATTTGTACTGTATCTGTTCGTCCATATATAAAATATAAGCAATACACAACCATAATTAAAATAACAATAATTTCAATTTTAGAAATTTATATACATTTTTCTAATTTTAAAGACTATTAATGGTAATATACTCTTATTTTCCTTAATGAAAAAGAACAGAATAACATAACATGCACATTCTTTCTAGCTCATTTTTTTTTTTAATCATTGTGCTACTTTAAGAATTTGACGAATCATTGTCTAGAAAGTCGAATATTGGAAACTTTACACTACAAAAAATGATGTGCAAATAGTAAATATCATTATATCAAATCTCCTTTATTCTTGATTATCATATTAGTGTTAAATAATATTTCAGAGTACCTTGCGTAAGGAGTGGGGGGCTACGATTCTCTTTCCAAGGAAATGGGTATCGGCTATTGGTGTACGTAATGAATGTGGGAGGTGGAGGAGACATTGTTAACATGTGGGTGAAGGGAAGTGGAACAGGATGGATTAGCATGAGCCACAATTGGGGTGCTTCTTACCAAGCATTTGCAACATTGGGTGGCCAAGCTCTTTCCTTTAAGGTTACTTCCTACGCAACCAAAGAGACTATTATAGCATGGAATGTTGCTCCTACCAACTGGGGCGTAGGTTTAACTTATTCCTCCAATGTCAACTTCAATTAAAGTACTACATCACCTCATGACTCATGTTCCTTTTCATTTACTTATTTAATTCCATGGTATTTTTATTTGTTGTGATGAATCTTCCACAAATGAAGCAAATGGTCATTGTCAAGAGACTTCCTATTTTTGTTAGTTTAACAATTTATGCTGAAATTAACACCCAGTTGGCACTTGGCACAATTGGCACAATCGGTTAACCTTTCCATTGGTTAAATATAGATTCTATTTAGAATCATACAAAATTAAAAGTAATATAACTTATTCATAAACATATATGCTGTATATATGGCTGTACCAAACAAGCAACACTCCATATATTTTGTTTAGTTTTCACGTCTTACTTGTTGACTGGTACTTTCTTTTTCTGATCTTACATAAAAGATTTTTTTATTTCTTTTGAGCAAACGTCATTTGATATTAATTATTTTTGGTATTCAACTCGCAATAATTTACGGCCAAATTTAACCATGGACAAAACTTACGAGTTTAGAATGATACTATTTAATTAAAATTGAAGTTTCACCTTAATAATTTAACCTTATGGTAAATATGAGTTACCAAAGTTATGGTATTACTGTGTTAGTTATGATTGCAAATTTGGGTTGCTGATGGTGTGATGGTGGTGAAGGAAGGGTTTGGTGAATGGTGGCCATGGCATATGCTATTCCACCATGGCACTCGGTATGGTGGAGTTATGGTTAAGCAAGAGGTACGTCGTGGCTTTGTATGCAGAATTAGTTTTATTTATTTATTTATTTTAAAAACACCATGTGGACATTTTGGACGATTCTAAGTTAGTGGTTTAATTAACCTATTGGGGTAAGTTTTGTCAAGTTCCAAACTATAAGTAATTATTGAAGACCAAAGTAAGTTAAGGAACCAATGTGACACGGAATGAAGAGTTAAGTAACCAAATTATACATTACTAAGAAGTTAGAAGACCAAAATAAAATCTAAATTAAAGTTAAAAGACAAAAATGTTAATTTTGTCGATTAATTATTGTTTTCTATTGTCGGCGTCAATTAATATTGTTAACTTGTTCATATATAATAATCAAGAAAAACTTTTATATCCACTGAGGGACAAGAGGCATTCCATGCCTCTTTGTATCTTTTAAAATAATAAAAATAAAATAAAAGAGAAAAATAATGGAAATTAAATAATAGCACAAGTGGTTTTGAAATACAATTAAAGGGTGTAGGTGGTTTGGAGAGTGTACTTATTTGAGGTTATATAACAGTTATTGATCTTTTCTTTCTTTCTTTTTTTATAGAAAAAAAACCTCATATCCTTTTTATATATAATTATAGATTTTCTAAATTCAAGAGATTTATTTACTTAAAGCAAACAACACTTCATAACGTGCATCAAATTAAAAGAAATCCTTCACACACACACACACACAAAATCGATAATAGTAACATTGAAATTTAAACTTATAACTACATATAATCTATCTTAATCTTAATCCCTCACCACTGATCACCAGGCACCACTATAATGAGTTATTATATTTATATTTTGATTTTGTCTCAAGCACTCACAGAAAATGATTCTGACTATTTTATAGTTGGATAAAAGATAAATAAAATCTGATAAAGAATTATTTTTGTCAAGAATTGAATTCAAATATTAAATAAAGAATTAAACTTAAACTTCAACACATTAATTATTTATATCCAATCACTTGATTTATTATGTTTATATTAAAACCTAATTGGTTATGTTTTTTTTTACGTATATACTAACACAGTTTCCCATTTGTAATTTTTTTCTTCTATTTTTAGATAAATTTAATTTAAATGATCATAAGCGTAAATTTTATAATATTAATATAAATGTATTATCAAATCATTTAAAAATCTACTATATATTATAATTATTTTCTCAAAAATCTAATTTTTATAATAATGTCATGATACTTTATTAAATATTTGTGTGAAATTTTTTATACTGATGAAATTTAAATGCAGACAAAATGCAGTCTACTATTTTTCTTTTGAAAGATAATATAATAGTTGGTAATGAATGATAGAGGCAGAATAATTCTTTTCTGATTTATTCTTACTACCATGCATGCTAATTGAAAGATCCAATCTGACCTTGAAAAAAAAAAAAAACAACAAAAAAAGATCTAAATCTGATTTATTTTGTAGTATGTAAATACAAAATAGAGACACTATCTGTTTTAAATCTTGGAAGGTACATAGGCTGGACATTGTTGTTTTCTTACCAGACACTAGGCAGCTTGGGCTAGACTTCAGCAATGGCTCCAAACCGTCATGCCATTTTATTGTTCAATATTTAATATTTCTTATCTCAATTCCACACATACTTTGCTGCCTACTACGAAAAATAGCAAGATTGTTTTCCATTTTTAAAAATGATGTAGTTGTCATATATATTATAAGGGTAATGGAATATATTTATTCAGAGCAATTAATACAATAGCTTAACAGCCTTAACCATCTCTCTTTTCCATTTTTTTTAATAATTTGAGTGCTTTCTTATAAACATAAAAAATAAAAATACTAGATTAGTTTGGATTATTAAAACTGTCATTAATTCCTCCGACTTAAATCAAGAAAAGAAAGATTGCTTACGAAATGTGCCATATATGATATCTCACATGAAGACGCTGTACTCGCTCGCGATCTGATTTTTTTTTCCCACATTCCTCATCATTGCACATTTCACGTCATATATGTATCTATCAAAATTCTTATTTTGCTATATTACGATTTAAATAGCAAGACATCTTTCAATAAATTAGACCAAACTAATAAATCCCATGTGAGAGAGGTAATGCGTGCACAAATTTTAATATTCTTTAAGTTTTGCGTATACTGTATTACTTATGAACAAATTAATGAGAATAGTTTTGACATAAACCGTGTTATGATGGTTGGGTATAAAATATATATTTTTTTTTAAATATCACTTTCATAACATTTATTTGTTTTTTAAAAAATAACATCCTCTCATTTATTAATCTTTGGAGGTTCAGACATTAGAGTGAAAGTTTCTCCTATTGTCCCCCTCCCCCCTTCACTCACATCAACATGTATTGGTTTATATGATTTGTTTTTTTTCCTTATCGATATTCATTTGACACTTTTTTAATTCTCTCTTTTCCATACTTTTTTTTCTCTCCCTCGATTAAAATTATTTTTTTACCATATTAAACATAGTTTCTTTGTCTTATTAAGGATTTTTTAATACTATAAATTAAACAATTTAACCAAATATAATTGTGAGATCAGAACTAGAATTAGAGATAATCATCAATGTAATTTAATTTGTAAACTCAATGATCAATTCAACCTGCTCTCTCTTTTAATTTCAATTCCTTATTAATATTATTTAAACACATGCGCGCATACACACATATATATATATATATATATATGCATATTATGAAATTTTATTATGTTTTTTATAAAATTATTTTAAATATAAATATAAATAATTTTTAATAACTTTATAATCAACCCAATTCAATCAAACTAAAATTTTATTAAATTAGTCTGAATGTAATTGATTTTTTTTTACAATCGATCAGTTAATCTAGTCAAATTTTGATCTGTTTAAATTTAATTTTAAATTAAATTTCACTTCACGTCAACCTGATCCATGATCATTCTTTTTTTTAGGTTACCCATATATTTTTTCTTCTTCAAGTTTTTAATTGTTTTTTCAAGAGTACTTTTCTATATAAAAAAAAAAAACTCAAAGTAGCCTGCTCTGAAAATCTGTTAGTAAGAAGGTGTTGCTCTTTATTTGCTCATGATATTTCTTCCAAAAAAAATTATTATTAACCGGAGGTAAATTTGCATGATGCGTGCAGTGAGCTCCTTCCAGTTCATGTAAATAATGTTGTTTAACCACTACGAAGATAGGGAAGAATTACAGCAAATAATATTATTTTTTCAATTTTATATCATTACTGAATTATGTGTTAGTATTTATTGTTATCATTTTTTTTTGCAATACGAGTATAAAGTATAAACACAAACAATATATACATATTATTTATTTACTAAATAAAATAACTAACAGGTAATATAAAACGCCTAAATACTCATATTGAAATCAACGTCATGAAATATAAAAATATGAAAACCAAAGGAAGAGCTGTTGGCTATATATGATTAAATATAAAAGAAATTTTCTAATTCTTTTGAAATTTACTAGTCAGTATTTAAATATATATATATATATATATATATTTATGTTTTAGCCAACAAAAGTGAAAAGAAAAGGAAACTAAAAGATCTTATTTAAATGACATCTTAGTATCTCACCAAGGTGATCCTTACACACAAGCAATCTGAAATTAAACTAAAACCAAAATTATTATTATTATTATTATTAAAAAAGAAGAAGGTGATATTCCCATGCTTAAAATAAGGCATAATCTTAATCTTACACAAAAGTATGCACTCAGAGTAAATTTTACAATTATTAAGACTCTAACATCTTTATTTAAGATAAATTGAAGAGTGACCCCGGTAAATTAATACAATTTTTTTTATAATAACAAGAAAACAAAATATTTTTTAAATGAAAAACAAGAAAGCAAAATAATACTGTAATGAGAGATTTGGTACACATTTTTAAAAAAAAAAATCCAATTTTTTTTTGGAAATCATTTCTAACTTACATTCTCACAAAATTATTTTTTTAGGGATGAGAATCATATTTTTTTAAATTTAACTTTTGTTTCACTAATAAAAATATTATATTACTCTTATAAAAATATTTAACGTAATAAATAATTAAAATTACTAAAAAAATATCATTAACTCTTTAATTTAAAAAAAACTTATTTAAACATTCTTAATAATCAATCAAACAATTTTTTTTATTATTATTATCATACATAAACAATTTCTCCCCGATGAAATGCTGCGGCGAAGGAATCTTGCAAATTGAGTGAGTGTGATATCCTTTCCTTGCATTGCATGTAAAAAGCGCATATATAAGAAGAGTCGAAGAAAAGAGTTATTCGGTCCGGTGGTGGAGCCAGAGTGAGGAGAAATAGAGGGGTCCACGATACACGGTGAGTGAACACGATAACCGAGACTTCCATCGCCATTTATATATATTCAAACTTAAAATAAAAGAAAAACCAACAGAAAAAACAGCTTCAACTTTTTTACAGGGTTTTTTTCCCGGGAAAATAATAACAGCCTCTGCCGCAGTTCGTTCGTTCTTTCCCAGATCGCACCACCGGAACCGCCATGGAGGACTCGTCCGGCCACCTGAATATTCCTCCGGCCGCCGCGGCTGCGACTCTGCGGCACGTGGACCGCATGATCAACTCCAACCACCACACCTCGCCTTCCAGAACAATCTACTCCGACCGCTTCATTCCCAGCAGATCTGCCTCGAAATTCGCGCTCTTCGACATCGCCTCACCGCCCGAGGGCCGCGACGACAGCTCCAGCGCCTACACCACGCTCCTCCGCACCGCGCTCTTCGGCCCCGACATCGCGCCGCCGCCCTCGCCGGAGAAAAACGCCTCGCCGGCGATGACGCTCCCCAGCCGGAATATCTTCCGGTACAAGACCGAGACGCGCCAGTCCATGCACTCGCTCTTGCCGTTCATGTGCGACGATTTGGTCCCCGGCGTTGTCCACGGCCCTGTCAAGGCTCCGAGGAAGGTTCCGAGGTCGCCTTTTAAGGTAAATTTAATTTAATTTGGTTAAAAATTTTTTTCCCAGTTTATGGAGATTGTGATGTGAGAGTGTGTTGCGTGGTAGGTGCTGGATGCGCCTGCGCTGCAAGATGATTTTTACCTGAATCTTGTGGATTGGTCTTCGCATAATGTGTTGGCTGTTGGTCTGGGAAACTGTGTTTATCTCTGGAATGCTTGTAGCAGCAAGGTGAGTTTTTTCGTTTTTTATTATTTGATTTGAGGAATGTAATGCATGGGTTTAATTTGAAACTTTAATTCCTCTGTGGTAGTGATGTGAGTTGGCTGGTGTTGTGTTTATGCCAATTGAGAGATTCGTCTTTTGTAATTTGTTCTGTCTTGATGTGATTGTGCAGGTTACTAAATTATGTGACTTGGGGATTGATGACCTCGTTTGTTCGGTTGGCTGGGCTCAGCGTGGTACACACCTTGCTGTTGGAACTAGCAATGGTAAAGTTCAGGTAAGAGTTTACGGATTCATATGATGGCGTTTCCTTTGGAGTACGTTTGATGGGCATGTTTTTAAATTGTGGTTGCGGTTTCTGTTTTGTTGTGATCCTGGTACTGCAAAAAATGCGGCTGTAATTGTGGATGTGATGTTGTCATGTAGATCCTATAAGCCTTGACGTGTTATGGCCGCAATTGTGGTTGTGAATCGTTTTTTTAAAAGCTTTAGTCATGGCAATTGATTTGTGTAGGGATGCAATCCCGTCTGATCACCTTCACCCTAGTGATGCTCTTTAACCATTCAGCATTCTCGATGTGGGGGATCAATAGCTTTTGTTGATGCTGAAGCCCTAATGCATTTTGTAAGCTCTAAGCTTGTTTTCACAAAGACGATGAAAGAAACATGGTGAAAAGAAGTGAGCATTGGGGTAAAGTGTCAAGACGACGATGCGGTCCTTTGTTTTGGTTGGAGAGAAAAAATAATAGAAAGTAACTAATAAGAACTTGCTAGAGTAGATGGGAAACAACTGAAGATAGCTTTGGAGGGTAGTCAATTAGTTGCTAGACTTCCTGTAGGTGACCTGAGCCTTTCTAGAGGACAGAGTGCAAGTGTGGACTCTTAGGTTTAAAGTGACAAGTATCAAATTGTGTGCCACACTGCCACTAACAGTTTATATGTCTACATTATACAGAATTGAATGGAAATGATTTATTAGTCATTACGGAAGGCAATATCATGGAAAATATTCTGATGATTTTTTCATTAATAACATGGTTCATCTTTGAAAAATAATTGGAATATAGATATGTTTGTTTGGGATTAGTTAGAATAAAAAATAAGGATTTTCTGTCCTGTTTTTCCATATTAACAATTATTTTATTTCATTTTTATTGATGATGCCTAAAATTGGAAGGTTAGAAAATTTCAGTGATATCTTTTTTGTTCCCCTTCCTTTCAATCACTTTACTAAAATGCTTTCTTGGGGAACAAATCACTCCCTTTGCTTTCTTTTTATGAAGCAGAGACACTTAAATACCTGATAAATGTTTTAGCTCATAGGCATATTTGGGTATATTTAATACATTTAATGATGTTTTCATGTTTGGATATGCAATTATGTTTATTGATATGGTTTTTTAATATGTTTATGCCGTTCCAAAACCTTGTATTATAGACCTTGTTGTGTTGTGTTTTGTTGTATTCTGTACTGCCTTGTTTCATTGTCAACGTGCTTGTGTCGGTGAATCATTTAAGGTATGTTTGAATACACATTGAACGTCCGTTCAACATAAAAGCTTCAAATTTTTATGGCTTAAATATCAATGGTCCTTTTATTTATTTAGAATGTTCAATTAGGTCCCTTTATTTTTCGAAGGACCCAATTGAAATTTTCGAAAATAGAAGGACCTAATTGAAATTCTAAATAAATAAGGGAACCAAATTGATAATTAAGCCAATTTTTACAGTCATGTTTGGTGCTTGGTAGTATGTGAAATCCTGTTCAATGGAGGCCAAAACATTTATACAAACACACACTTACTAAATGGGTTAATTAAGTTTTTGGTTCTATCATATACTGATATAGCTCACAGACATCTCATGTATTAGACTTTTAATGTAGAAACTTAATTTGCTTGCTTGATTGAATCTTAAACACCGGTTCTGTAGTCCATAATCCTTTGCCCTCAAGGGTGAGTAAATGGCAAGAACTTGTTCTTGATTGAGCTAAATTTGGGCTGGGTAGATATTGGTTGCTCAGTTTCCTTTTAAGTTAGATATCTAGTGCATCACTTTTACCTTAAACATTTTCCTCGAGACCAGCTTTCCCTAGAAAAATTGGTGTCAAGTTGATCTCTGCTTAACTGTTTCACATGATCAAGATATGTCTTTTTCTTCCATTGCATCCCTGACACTTGCTAGTTCAGTTACTAAGCCACCAATAATGTTCTGTTACTAAGCCACTAATTAACCTATGCGTGGGTCTGATTATTATCCATGTAGATTTGGGATGCATCTCGATGCAAGAAGATAAGATCTATGGAGGGTCATCGGTTACGGGTTGGGGCCTTGGCTTGGAGTTCATCTCTTTTGTCTTCTGGCGGCAGGGATAAGAATATTTATCAAAGAGATATCCGTGCACAAGAAGATTTTGTCAGTAAATTGTCAGGGCACAAATCAGAGGTCAGGCTTGTTTTTATTTCCTTCAGTTTCATCTTGTCTAACCAATCTACTATTCAAGGTATTCTGCAAGATTTTGATTTTCCTTTTTGGTTCTTCAAAGGTTTGTGGACTGAAGTGGTCATATGATAACCGTGAGTTGGCATCTGGAGGAAATGACAACAGAGTATGCAAGTGCTAACTTAATCATTCTTCTGAACTATCCAACTGCACAATAATTCTTTAGTTCTCCTGCATAAGTACTAATAATTTATTTCTTTTGTTTGCAGCTGTTTGTTTGGAATCAACACTCAACTCAGCCTGTCCTGAAGTACTGTGAGCATACAGCAGCTGTTAAAGCTATTGCATGGTCTCCTCATCTTCACGGACTTCTTGCATCTGGGGGAGGAACTGCAGACCGATGCATACGTTTCTGGAATACAACCACAAACTCACATTTAAGCTGCATGGACACGGGAAGTCAGGTAAAAATACTTGTTCAACCTGTTTATACTTCATATCAAATTCACTACATTTTAGCAATTGCTCTAATACGAGAGTGGTTATTTGTTGGTACTACAAAGATTAGTTGCTAAAATAAGTGTTCCTTCTGTTGAAGGGTAATTTTGATAACTCATTTAAAGCATGGAAGAACAACAAATTGCTGAACCAAAATATACAAAATGGAAAATGAAAAGAATAAAATAGCACTTGAAAAATGATTCATAATACACTGTTGAAAAAAAATATAGATGTTCAAGAAAGGATTAGAAAAGGGCATGGTACAGCCACATTGGACCTCAAGATGGACATTACTCTCTGTTAATGCAATGAGTATGGTTAATGTTGAACGATAAGACTTGATGTCTTAAAGCCCAAAAACACAGAATTATCTCAAATACATCATAGTAGCTGAATAATTAGCTACGACAGATCCACAACAAATAGCAAATAGGTTATGGTAACTCACAAGTTATAACATTCACTATTTGCAATAAACCAACTCTCTTAAAAGATTAGGCTACAAGTTGAAGGTGTATGAATTAATAGTTCTTTAGTCTTTTACTATTCTAAAGTTGTAAAAAATTACCTAAATAATGCTAGATTAAATGTCATTTTAGTTGATCATTCATAGCTGGTAAGTTAGATTCTTTAAGTTTCTTGCAATTTATAAGTTGTTTTAAGAACTTGTGGACTGAGAGAATGATTAAAGAGCCTTTAGCTCTGCCTTTTCTCTTAACACAAAATCATGCTCAACCTTCATATATAGCAGGTTTGCAATCTTGTCTGGTCCAAAAATGTCAATGAACTAGTAAGCACACATGGCTATTCCCAGAACCAGATAATTATTTGGAGATACCCCACCATGTCAAAGGTACACTATATCTACTGTGATAAGCCGTACCTCTTATTTTTATTTAATTTTAACATGTTTTACCATCATTTTTGGTCCTTCGATGCAGTTGGCCACTCTTACGGGTCATACCTATAGAGTTCTTTATCTTGCCATTTCTCCCGATGGACAGGTATTTCAGTTCTTTTACCTATTCATCTTTATATATTACTGTGTCTATGATTAAGAAATATTTATTTCCGTTTTATCATCCGTGCTATGTTTCTGGTTGTGATGAGTTATACTGTTTCAGACTATTGTAACTGGAGCTGGAGATGAAACACTTAGGTTCTGGAACGTATTCCCTTCCCCTAAATCACAGGTAAATTATTCAATGAAAGATGGATAAAAGAAATTGTGCTGTGGACAGCCTTGCTGCTTATTTACATTTGTAAATATATTATGTTTCATCGTACTTGGAACTGTGTCCCTCTTCCTATGAATATGACTGGAGATACATTAAATTCACTTTAAATAGTTTTATAACTGAGCGGCACCTTTGGTTTCTTGTCTGTTTTTTTCTTCTTTTGAGAAAGATTTTTAAATCTCAAGTTGTTTTGCTTTTATGAAAATGACTGGTGTGTCATTCCTTGTTTTTAATTATGTATTTTATGTTAGTGCCATGAAAGAGGCTGAGTATACAAGAGAAATATTATTTTTGTGCATGAAAAATGCTTGGCATATCCTATACACATGGGATTAAAAATGATCTAACCAATAATATACCTACAAATTGCCACAAATTTGAATGACAATTATCATGCCAATCCTTTTTAATTCATCAGTTATATATTTTGGTTAAATACTTAAATATATAGATGGTTAATCAACTAGCTACCCCAACCAACCTTAGTAAAGTGATTTTTAGTGGTTAAATCAGTTTGATGGTTAATCTCATCAAATGATGGGAACGGATCCTTTCATGTTAAATTTTCACGAGTATTGTAAAAGATTGTGTCTGTCACTCTCTTCTTAAATTTACACAAATTTTAATATGACCTCACATTTAATTTCTATGAAGAGAGGCAATTTCCATATGATATGATCCAGTGAAAATTGAACATGAGAGAATCCATTCCCTTTATTTTATTGTTGACTGTATGTGTTGTTGATCGACAAACTGAACGTGACCATTGATGCAGAATACTGACAGTGAAATTGGAGCATCATCTTTTGGAAGAACAATAATTAGGTGATTGCTCCTGGCATTTTGATTCAATCATTGTGGCATATTTCAAAGTTTGGGTTGCTGTGCAGAAAGAAATATCAGAATAGAAAGCACCATGGTGAAAAAACTTATCATGTGAAAAATAACATAACAATGGCATGCTTTACCGATAGAGAGCATTGCAGGGAGCTAAGAAAGTTGCATGATGGCTGCCAAAGATGTAGACATTCATGCGATTCGTGTGGAGTCTCATTTCTTATTTACAAAAAGGTCATTTTATTTTACTGTCCGTCGGAGATTTATACATGTTAATGGAGTTGTAGCTTCCTCCTTTCTCTCTGCTTCGATTCTTTTCTTTTTTACAATAGTTCTCTCTGATGTTATATATTCAAGATGAGTATACAGAGAACATCCTTAGCAAGCTTGTATCATCTGTTGTATATAATTATTCATTTTTTAGGAGTTTTGATACTTTCTTCCATTTATTAACCCTGTTGCTATTACTTCTGATTGTGAGCTAATTTTGAAAGCTGTATAAATCAACACCACATAATCCAAAAATGTATGGAATCGGTATTGATAGCAATAGAGCTGAGGACAAGACTGAAGGCATACCTGAGGCCTAATCTGGAAGGTCCAAGAGAATCACCAAACGTCCTACCCATCTAGAAGACTTTGCCTAGCTGTCACAGCTTTGAGGATTTGTTACAACCGTTTTCAAATTATTCCTTTTCGCATTGCAAATTTTGTTATTCCTTTTGTATTGCAATTCTGTTGCGCAATGAGCCAATGATTGGCCATGTGTTTGTGTTTAAATACCCTACCTTGAATAAGAAAAAAGAAGCGAATTTGTCCATTTATTTTGTCCTTAGCATAGAAAGGAGGTCACCTTGACCTTGAATTCAAGGAATATACGTCAGTCGTAACAATTTGGTCCGACCTGCTATGGCTGACCACACCACCTGCAAAACCACCACTGATCGAATGGAAGAAGCTGTTTCTCGCCTTACTATCAACCAAGATTCCCTTTCAGATAAACACACATTCCTCACGAAGAACGCATCCAGTCGCCTCTTTCTACATGGCCAGTCCTCCTTTCAGCTGGTTCCAATGGATGTTTTGCAATGGCTTTATCACCTACTGGTCAAGCTTTCTTCTTACCCTGGAATCCTATTTCGCTTCCTCATTCTATGACAACCCAAAAGGTGCTTTGTTCAAGTTTTCCCAATGCGATTCTGTGAACGATTACTTGACCAAGTTCGAACGCCTCGCTAATCGAATCGTCTGGCTCGCCCCTCAATTTCTTCTTAGTTGTTTTATTTCTGGTTTGTCCCCGGACATCCGTCACGAGGTCCAAGCATTGCAACCCTTCTCCTTACCTCAAGCAATCGTACTCGCCAAGTTACAAGAAGATAAGCTCAACGACCGCCATCACAACCCCAGTTCTACTACTCTCCCTCAAATTTCCCCGTCCCTCACCGTGTCAACCAAACCCAAGACACCATTTGTTCAACGAACTCCAAAAGAAATGGCTTTTCGCCGTGAAAAATGTCTTTGTTTTAATTGTGACAAAAAGTGGAGCTCGAACCACTGTAGCAAGGGTCGCATCCTCCTTTTGATAGCTAAACCGATGAGCCCGACACCCCACCCGTGTCCCCTTCATCTGACACCCTGATTGCCTCCCCTCCTCACCCAGCTCCTGACCCAATCACCCAACCCACCCCTCACATCAGTTTAAACGCACTCTCAGACCTCTCGCACCTAAAATATTTCGAATATATGGCTTCATCAACCACACTCGACTCACTGTTTTGATTGACAGTGGTAGCACCTGTGATAGCCCTAAGTTCTGGTTTGGTTGGCGCCATACCCCTGCGCGACAGCGCGGGGATTCACCTCAGAAAGCCAACACAGGGGTGTGGCGCGGATGGCGCCAGGATGGCGCGATCAGCGCTAGGTCCTCTGGAAGATGGCGCGGGTAGCGCCAAGGTGGCGCGAGAAGCGCCACAAGCCTTGGAGTTTGGCGCGATCAGCGCCGGAGTGGCGCGGTTAGCGCCAAGGTCTCTGGAGTTCCACGCGATTGGCGCGGTAATGGCGCGAGTCGCGCCACCAGCACCGCCATAGTGGCGCGAGTAGCGCCGAGGCTGGCGCGGGTCGCGCCAGACCTCGGGCAGGCTGAGTATAAAAGGGTCAAAACTCGAAAAATGGAGGGGAAAAAGCTTTTCTTGTTCCTTGAACCTCCAAACCTCCATTAATGGCAGTTCCAAGCTTTCTGGGACCCTAGATACTAGCCTAAACACTTGTATTTCGCTGAGAAACTTGAGAGAAAGGATTAGAGAGCTTAAATCCTTCATTTCCTGCTCTTGAACCCCTTTTGTGAGTGAGAAGTGAATTCTCAGAGGAGAAACTCAGAGAACCTGAGTTTTGGCGAAAACCACAGCGTGAGAAGGACACTAAAGCTTGAGAAGGCTGTCCTGAGGGTTTCTGAGTCGTCACTGAGGTAAGAGACTCACGTTTCTCCGTTTAATTTTGACTCTGAGGGGTTCCATGAATAGTAACCCATATGAATTGGGACTACAATTAGCCCAGGGTTCAGTAGAGAAACTTGTTCAGGGCAATGAATAGATGAAGGATTAGCTTTCAGTTTGTGATTCTGATAACTTTGAATCTTGGCTCTGTATATGCCTGTGTGACTTGTGTAGAGTCACTTGATGATGATTTTCTGATAAGCTAGAGCCTTGATTAGGTTGTGTTGAGCCTGAGAGTCCAGTGGAATGATGTCTGGGTTAAGGGCCAGATCGTTCTTATGGTATTCTGACTTTTGGGCCATGTATGAAGAATGTGATATGTATTGAGTCTGTGGTGACTCAATGGCCTGAGGATAGTTTTGATTAACTTGTATAATCTGAGAAAAAGCCTTGTGTGGGCAGAATTTGATTAAACCCTAGGATAGGGGATTTCTGATATGATCTGTTCTGTGAATTGTATGCCTGAGGGC
>PYAF01003969.1:109081-119452 GCA_007407185.1 Glycine tomentella
TCCCTTACGACTTCACCAAAAAAAGCAAAAAAAAATTAATAAGGAAGTCGTAAAATACAATATGACTTCCATTAATTATTTTAAATATTATTAAATTTTTAATTATTTATTTTAAGTTTTGTTTTCAATAATTAATGTTTTCAATAATTTTAAATATTTAATTTAAGTTTTGTTTTTATTTTTGTTTTTAATTATAAAGTTTTTTAAAATTATTTAATTTAATTTTTAAGTTTTTAAAAATTAAAAATTATGTTAATCTATTTAATAAATTAATATAATTAAAAATAAAATTAATCTATTTAATTCTTAAGTTTTTTAAAATTATTTAATTAAATTAATGTAAAAAAATAAAAAAAACTTAAGAATAAAAAAAAACTTAATTTAAAAAAAAGGAAAACTGTTGGAAGTCGTAAATAAATTTACGACTTCCAACAACAATTAAATATTAAAAATTAAAAAACAGATATTTTTTTAAAAAAACAAAAACTTGAGTCGTAAATATATTTTCGACTTCTGTGAAAAAAATTTTACGCTTAAATTACAAAAAAAATTATACTGAAGTCGTAAAAAATTTTACGACTTCAAATTAAAAAATTAAAAAAAAATAAAATTCAGGTTGAGAAGTCGTAACAGATGTTACGGCTTACCTCTTTTTAGTAATTAATTTGAAAACTATCCTAAAATGGTAATTAAAAAAAATGCCCCTTATGCAAAACAAAGCCTTCTTTTCTTTTGCTCCTGGCTAAAGGGGATTAAAAGAAAAATTAATTCACATACAGGGGTTGCCATATTTTTATTTACCATTTGGATAAGTCGTGTGTAAATCAGAAGTCATACCCTGTTTAATGACTTTTTTTTTTTTATTTTTAGAAAAAAGTCGTAAACTTATATACAACTTCACTTTATTTTTTCTCAAACCGGAAACTGCTTTTTTTTTTTTTTAATTTTTACTCAAAAGTCGTAATATATTTTACGATTTTAAAGTCGAAAAATGATTTTTTTTATTTTTTTAAACTTAAAAAAATGATTTGGAAATAATTTGAAAGTCGTAAAGGAATTTATGACTTTTGAAGTCGTAAATGCCTTTACGACTTTGGTAGCAGGTTTTTATATGGCTTTATATATTTTAATATGGAAAATATAATTCACTTGCCTTTGCTGCTGCAAGTTAATTTGGATGGTGCGGTCAACGATAACATCCTTCCTTTAGTAACAAAATTAATTGATTTTAAAGTTGGTAATTTATTTGCCTTAATTCTTTTACGGTTTATTTAAAAAAAAATAGGTAGAAAAATTAATTAGCTTTTAATTTGGTAATTAATTTGTTATGGCTTTTTTTTTATTTATATATATTATGGGAATTAGTTTAATATTTGTATGTAGGATTTGACATATTTTTTAGGATAATTAATTATTTTTTAATTTGGTATTTAATTTGTTATGGCTTTTCTTTATTTATATATATTATGGAATTAGCTTTATATTTATAGTTAGGATTTGACAGTTTTTCTTTTAAGATAAAAAAAATATTTATGTTGATTTTTTAATTAATTAGTACAAATATAATTATGTTAATTAGTCATTTGATACACTAATTGTAATTAAATTTTTTACCAAAATTTGAAATATGAACATAAGATATAATTTGAAAGACTTAGATTATGAAATAAAACTAAAATAAAATCACACTGCACGAGCTACTAATTTATAAGGAGCATGATGCAGTGCATGGAAAACAACCTTGCATTGATAACACACAGCAACAGCAAGCAAGAATAACTTAGGTGTGCAGGAGCACCAATGGAGGAGAAAATATTTTTTTTAAAACTAACATAATGTACTTGTTAGAATGAATTTGAAAATTAATATATTTATTCATTTATAACATTACAGTTTAAAAATTATCTCATTAAAATTAATTTTTTAAAATATAAATTAATTAGGATTATTTTTATTAGAAATATGTTAGTCTTAATTCTTAAAGTTTATGTCAAGTATAATAAACTAACAAGTGTATCATACGTGTTATAACTAGCTTATTATAAAAATAAGATTAATTTTTTTATGTTTTTAATTATATTAAAATTATCTGTTGTTTTTTATTAAATTTAATTTGATATTTTATATTTTTTAAATAAATTAAAATAATTATTTTAAAATGATTATTTTTCATTTTGAAACACATAAACTATCTTTAATATTGAACTACTCTTTTTTTGATGTTCCCATGGACCACCTGACATTGAAGTTGGGACATCACCACAGCTTTCAATATTATTATGCTTTTACTCACGTAAACAATTATAATACTCACGTAAAGTACATTAAATAAACATTTTATAACTACAATATTATTATGTTTTTACTTACTTACTTAACATTACATACTAATAATATTATTAGGGTTTCTCTTAATTAGGGTATTGATTTAATAGACAAATATTACTAGGATTTTGAAATTTATACCTAACATATTGTTAATAGCCAAATAGTGTTTTACTGAATTAGGATTTCACATAATTAATTAACAATTATGTAACTACAATTTTAATATTGTTATTAATAATTAAATAAATATTTAATAATTTTCCATTATATTATAACAGTTTGACTTAATTAAATATAAATGTTATCACTAATGATTCAAAGTAACTGGTACTAAATTATGTTGGCTAATAATAGTAATTTATATTTTACAAGTTAAATTTATTATCAAACTATTTTTATCCAACAATAAATCTCTATAAATTTCAATTTTAACATTACTACACTAATTTAAAAAATTAATTAAAATATTAAACATGATTCAAAATAATTATAACATAAATTATTAAACTTTTTATTACAATGATTTATAATTATATAAAAAATATTAAATTAAACAAAAAATTTAAATTATAATTAAATAATTACACAAAAAATATTATATGTAAAAAGATGTAGTTCAAAATATTAATTAACAAATAAAATATTATTCAATATATTTAAATAAAAAAATCAAATATATCAACAAATAAATAAATGAAATATAAAGTCCCCGGCCAACCGTTAGTGTCAATTTTTATAGACAGACATGCGTTTCTCACGAGGATTATTTAATTCTTAAATTGACGCTTCTCGTACTATGATGACTATGTGATACCCCACGAGTATGTTTTTTCCATTTAAAACAAGAACATTTTTCAATCAATTAATTAATCACGCGAGGATCCGAATCCAAAAAAATCATGGAGCAGTACCTCACCCTTCTGCTACTGTTTGTGTCCGTCGTCTCTGTCTCTTTTTTCATAATTTTCTACAGGCATCGTTCGCCGTTCAGCGTCCCCAATTTGCCGCCAGGAAAGGTGGGGTTTCCGGTGATCGGCGAGAGCCTGGAGTTTCTGTCGACGGGATGGAAGAGGGTTCCGGAGAAGTTCTTCTCCGATCGCATGACAGAGTACTCTTCCAAAGTGTTCAAGTATTGTAATAAGATATACTAATGGGGTTGACCCGAGCTTTGTGCGTTTGGATTCATTTTAAAATCATGATGGAGCACGATCATGCTGGTCTAATTTGATTTTGACCAAAATTTTACATGTTTCCCAATATCTTATAAGATCAATTTTGATGAAAAAAAATTATGATGAAATTAAAACAATCATAAGTAATTTTTATTTTTTTATCAAAATCAATTTTAATTAAATTTTATCAGATTTATCCTCACATCACATCAATATGTATATGTTCATTATTTGTACTTTTTTAATTTAGATATGTTGGATGCTTATGCTAATTTAATATTTTTATTATTTATATTATAATGTTTCATAAGGATTGTGGTTCTATTTTAAAAGTTAACATATTATATACATATTCTCTTAATTTTAATTATATATATAAATAGAAAAGTGTATATAGTGTATGTTTAAAAATTCGGTAAAAAAGTTACTTTTAAGACAAAAGTATTTTTCCCTAAGGATCAATATCATTGTTTTTGTTTTTATTTTTTTATTTAGAATAAATTACACACGTACTCTCTGAATTCTGCTCAAATTTTACTTGATGTTTATTCCTTTTTTCACATTACTTTTAATCCATTCTGTTAACGTCGTTAACTGACCTCAATTAAAATATGTGAGTAAACGAAATTATTCTTATATTTTAATTGTAAAATCTAAATTATCCCTTCCAATTAGTTTCAGAATTTAGTGTTCATATTTCATTCATCTTCCTCATACACAAGTACTGTTCATCTTTCTCTTACTGGCGAGTTTTCTTTAGCGTCCACGGTGCGAGTTCCTCTTCCTCTTATGACGTTCACGTTCCATTCTTCTTCACCATTCGCGAGTTCTTCACCGTTTTTCACCGTTCTTCATCGTTCCTCTTCTAGTTCACAAGTTCTCCATTGTTCCTCTTACGAGTTCTCCATTGTACATTTTTTTCTCTTTCTGTTCCAGGATTTTTGTTCACATCAGGGTTATGCTAGTAAGTGATTATTGAACATTGTATATAGATTATTTTTTAAGAATATTTATTTAATTTTGATTATTCATTGTTACCTATTTCTAAATGAGGTTTCAATGGGAGACCAGTTTGGGACCACTTATGATATTTAAAATCATTTGTTTATTATTGTTGATTAAAATAGTGTTGATATTTGATATCACATGAAACACAATGGATGAACTGAAAATTATTTGTTTATTATTATTGATTAAAATAGTGTTGATGTTTAATTCCACAGGAACACAAATGTAGAGCAAAACACTAAATTTGAAACAAATGATTATATTCAATCAGAGACAAAAATTGAAAAAGAAGAAGGAAAAGTGTTAAAATTGGGTACAAAGAAGGTGAGTTCACGTCTAACAAAAAGTTGGGTTCACTTTCAATTAGAGAAAAAATAAAATAAAAAAATAAAAGTCTTAAAATATTTTCAGGTTGAGAGGAAGAAGATGAAGGTATTTTAAACATAAAATTGACTTTTTTTTTTTATCAAATAGAGTTAAAAATTTAAACAAATGTTACGACTTTAATTTTTCTTTTTCTTAACATTTTAAAATTATTTTAAATTAAATTATAATAGAAATCGTAAATATATTTACGACTTTAAAGTCGTATGAAACCATCCGACTTCAATATTTATTTATGTTAATTAAATAATATATTTGAAACAATTATTTATTTAATTTAATATAATTTAAAAAGATATAATTTAAAAAACAGTGTTATTAATTTAATATATATTTTTATTATTTGAGTAATTTGAAAAGATCAATAATTTTGTTTATATATTGAGCAGGAAATTTCAAATTTTTATTACTTAAACACAATTTAAAATTGTTAGTTAAATTATTTTAAAAAATATGTAAGTTTAAAATAAAAAATATAAAAATTTAACATTGTTTAAAAAAAATTGAATAATTAAATTTAAAAGAAAATAAAAAGGGAAGTCGTGGGACTTCAAAGTCGTTTAGTTCCACACGACTTCTAAGCAAAAAAGAAAAAAAGGAAAAAGAAAAAGAAAAAAAAAAGAAAAAAGGAATTTAAGTAACTTAAGTAATTTGAAAAGAAAAATAAATTAACAATATATTTTTTATTATTTGAGTAATTTGAGTTATTCAAAAATAATTTAAATTTTTCAATTTAATATAATTTAATTAGTTTTAGGAATAGATAAAAGTAGTTTAACTTTATTATTTAAAAATGCAAGCAATTTTTTTAATATGATTTAATATTTTTTTAAAATATTTTAAATTATTTGATTAAGTATTTTAGTAATTTATATTATAATTACTTTCAATTACATTTAATATTTTAATTAATTTTGTATATTTTTGTAGTAATGTTAAAATTTAAATTTTGATAGATTGATTGTTGGATGAAAATAGTTTGGTAATAATTTTAACTTGTAAAACATGGCATAACATATATTTATTTTGATTTTGATAATTAAATATATTGATTTTGTTGATTGATTTTTTACAAATATAATTATTTTTATTTTTGTTCACACAATGTGATAATTATTTGGGGTATATTTTAAAAATATTACCATTTAAAATTTAAGATTTAAAAGAAAAGATTGAACTAAACTTAATAAAAAATAGGTGTAATTAACCATTTTCAATTTTTACAGATATGTACACGACTTTAAAGTAGTGAGATTGCTCACGACTTTAAAGTCGTGGGAGGGGGTGCAGATAGAAAAAATAAAACAAAATGAAAAGTCGTAAATATATATAAGACTTTAAAGTCGTATATATGTTTACGACTTTTAAACTTTTAAATGTTAGATAAAAAATAAAAAATATATAAATTAATAATTAAAATTGTATATTTATTAAATTATTTAACTATTCAATTTATTAATTTTCAAACAACCTAAAATTTAATATAATTTTTTTCCTATAGTTTTTATTTCCATTTTTTTCTTTTTTCTTTCTTTTTTCTCATTTTTATGGAAGTCGCGTGGAGCTCCACGACTTTGAAGTCGTGTGATGCTCCACGACTTCCTTTTTTTATAAACAATTTTAATTTTTTTATTTTTTTAAACTTGCATATTTTTAAAAATAATTTAACTAGTAATTTTAAATTTTGTTTAAGTAATAAAAAATTGAAATTTCCTACTCAATGTAAACAAATTTATTTGTCTTTTAAAATTACTCAAATAATAAAAAAATATATTAAATTAATAACAACATTTTTTAAATTATATTAAATTAAATAAATAATTACTTCAAATATATTATTTAATTTAATTAAAAAAAATAAATTCTGAAGTTGGATGGTTTCATACGACTTTAAAGTCATAAATATATTTATGACTTCTATTATAATATAATTTAAAATAGTTTTAAAATATTAAGAAAAAGAAAAAATTGAAGTTGTAACATTTGTTACAACTTCTAAGCCCAAAGTTGTAAAAGGTGGTACAACTTACCCTTATATGGGAAATAAAAAAAAAATTGCCCCCAAAATGTAATTACTTTAAATTTTTACCCCTATTTGATAAGAAAGCCCATAAAATTTCACTAAAAGTCATATGACCAGCATGTGCCTACTTTCTATTAAATTATTTGTTACGGAAATTGCATATTGGGCCACAACTCAATGAGCCCAAGAAGATTATTTATTTGTGGAAAGATTACAGGCTTTAAATATACAACAAATCTGGGAGATTATTTTATCAAACATATAATTAAGATACAATATTTATCTTGTGCAGATTATTACCAAGAATTGACAAAGCTTCCTCAATTAACCCCAGGTCAGTGAAAGCATAAATAGCCCATTACCAAAGGTGAAAGGTACACAGATATTCGGACTCTCTCTTTACATTCACACTGCACACACCCCACATCCAATTTGTGGCTTGTGCTGTGATCATCATCTTCCTTTGAATGCTTCAATCTTCATAGCATTCAGAGAGAGAGAGAGAACCCTGATCCATATCAAGACCCAGTTTCATTACTGGACATCCGTTTTTCTGGAACGGAACATTATTAAACAATGTTTAGGGACAGAGGGGTCTGAATGTAATGTGAGCTAAACAATTAAGGAGTTTTTTGTAGGATGCAAAAGGAAGGAATATCAGATGAAATTTAAGCAAAACCATAGGGTACGAATATAATTTACTCTATTATTTATTGGATCTGTATTGAAATGTGTTTTTTTGAGATGTGTTTTGTAATAATTTTAAGTACAAATCAAACATGCACATATTTAAAATTCATTTTGGTCACTACACCTTCAAAGTCAATTTTGATTTAAAGTATCCTAACAACATTTTCTTAAAAAATCACTTTGCTGATTACTATTATTCAAATAAAATTCATGTTACTTTAATATCAATTCTAATTATAATCAATATGTAAAATTAATTTCATTTAGAAACAATTTTGCCATCGGCAATGCAAACACGCACAAAGTATTAATGGTCCAAATCAATTTTATCATACTCAAATCGATCGTCGAGTCATTCAAAATATGAGTCACTTGATCAGAATCAATCTAATAAATCATTATTTGACTTGTATGATTCAAATTATATTAAAAATAATTAAATAATTTATAACTTGAAAGCTTTTATATTTTTTTAAAAAATCAAAATCACAAAAATGAATTTAATATATAATAAACGATAAACTAAGTTGTTATAATTTTTTTTCAGTTTTTGAATTTTAGTCCTTAAACAAAATTTTAATTAGACAAAGTCCTAAGTTTTTTTCCAGTTACAACTTTTAGTGTATATCATTAGTATGTGTTGTTAAATGATGATGTAGTAATGTTTAAGATTGACACATGTCATTTTTTTAATGATTCATTATGGTAAAAATGATTTGAGACTTTATTGAATTGTATTAAACATTTTTTGGCAATAAAAGCAGCCAGAACTTCTCCAACCTCTGCATCAACTATTAATCTCAGCTCCACCCACAAAATACAATCAGAAGGTAATAATGTGATATCAACAACAAGGAAAACATAGCAAAATATTATTCATGAAACCAATTTTTTTTCCTTCAAAAATCTAAACCCAAAAATCCTATTCATATTCCCATTGCAAGTGACCTTCCACATTCCCACCTGCTTCAAGTTATATCACACCGCCCACTCCCCTCGTCGTGAACCTCGCCGCCACCCTCTCGGACTCCACCGACAACAACTTCGTCGACCCCAACAGTATTGCCCTCTTTCAATATCCCCACTAACCCCAGAAGTGCTGCCCTCTTCTGCCACTACCACCATCGAAGCCACACTAATCCCCAAAGAAGAACCAACCCAAACATTACTCCAATGTTGAATCTGTGCTTGATAGACTCCTCGTTGGAAACCATTACTCGTTTAAGCACCAAATCACCTTCCCTGATTATTCACCCTCACTTATTCCTACTGCGTGAGTTGTTGCTGGAGTTTCCGAAAAGGGGTTTTTGCCTGAGGGTTTGGGTTTTGCAGAAGGGGAGGTAGAAAGTGGAAGCCCCGTCCATTACAATGAAGATGGAAAACCAAATCGGGGGTCTGGGATTTGGTTTTTAGGCTAACGTTGTAGTTTAGAAAAATGGATTAATAATCATGGGTGTAAGGTATTAGACCCAAGGTGAAGAATACTCACAGCAAGAGAAAAGATAGAAAGAACCAGAAAGAAAGTAAACTGAATGATACGAAATATTATTGATTGAAAGGTATATGTATTATTACATAATGATCACTGCTCTATATATATAACAGATGACAGAGAGATAAAAGAGGAAAATAAACAAAGCTTATTAACTGACTTAACTAACTAAACAGTTTTTAACTTAACTTTAGTTATCCTATTATCACCCCCCCTCAAACTCAGCGGAGATGAAATGACTTTGAGTTTGTGACGAAACCGATGGAAAGTAGGAGCAGAAAGAGGTTTGGTAAGAATGTCTGCAACTAGTTCAATGCCAGGAAGATGTTGAACAAAGACTTGTTTGTATAACACACGATCACGAACAAAATAGAGATCCAATTCAAAATGTTTGGTTCTATTGTGCAGAATTGGATTTGCTGCTAACATAACTGCACTAGAATTATCACAGAAAATAGTGGGAAGAGTTGTGCAAGGAATATGAAGTTCAGAGAGAAGTGATTGAAGCCAAGCAATTTCTGCCATTGTGGCTGCCAAGCTTCGAAACTCAGCCTTTGTGCTGGATCTGGAAACAACTTGTTGCTTTTTACTAGTCCATGAAATAAGGTTGAAGCCTAGATAAACACAAAAGCCGTTTGTAGACTTCTTATCATCAATGTCAGACCCCTAATCAGAGTCACAGAAAGCTATAAGTCTGGAATCCTTGGATTGATGAAAAACTAATCCATGAGTAACTGTGTCTGTCAGATAGCGTAATATTCTTTTGACAGCCTTCCAATGAACTTCAAGAGGTTGATGCATAAACTGACTTACTTTTTTAACGGCAAAGGAAAGATCCGGACGAGTAATTGTAACATATTGAAGACCACCAACAATGGAACGATATAGAGTAAGATTATAATAACCATGGCAAAAAAAAAAAAAAAAAATCCCAAGCCAGTATAGCGTGGGAGCCATGCTGATAGCGTGGGAAGTGCTCCAGAAAATCATTTTCTGCTGGCAAGCCACGCCAGTAGCGTGGGAGCCATGCTGATAGCGTGGGAAGTGCTCCAGAAAGCCATTTTCTGCTGGAATGCCACGCTGGTAGCGTGGGAAGGTCGGCAGACCCTATATTTAAAGGCATATTACGAAATTTTGGCCCAAAACACTGTTCTTCTTCCTCCATGAGCTTAGACCACCATTGATGAGCCATAGAAGCTTCATACCTTCATCACAAACCACTAAAACACCTCCTAATCACCTTTAAACCTGATTGGAACCAAGTGAGAGCCAAA
>PYAF01003969.1:119552-144814 GCA_007407185.1 Glycine tomentella
AATGGCCTCCACTGACATGGAGGTGAACGTGGAGAGACATTTTCCCATTAATTTTCCTCCAATGTGCCACCACTTCATCCCTTTGTAATTTGTTGTACCACCCTTGCAACTGTACGTGTTTTACAAAAAAGAATTTGTTTGTTAAATATATTTTATTAACTGCGTATTTATTTTAATTTATCGTGTAAAGAATTGTTTTTTCATCAAGAAATTTAAAAATATCATTTTTTTTTATTTTAAAGTAATAGACCAAATGAGTAAAATTAGTGTTCTATTTTTTTAAAAAAAAAACTATTAAATAACTTTGTATTTTTATATAATAAATACTTTTAATAAAAATGCTATTTTCACTTTTTTTATTGTGCATTACAAACATTAGAAAAATCGTTTATAAAATCAATCTTTTAATACCAGGTTGTACTAACCATTGCACTCTATTATTTTAAATGTTAAGGTTAATATCCTATTTTTTGATTCCAGACAAATGTGAATAATTAATATATTATGTTAATGAAAGATTCAAACTTATGAATTTGTCATCATATGAGTGAACTAGATAGCACACTTTAATCCAAAATCTTAATGCTCAGATTTATGGATTTTATCCTCACTTATATGATGCTAAATTTTTCTATTTTTATTTGATATGGAACTTTAACTCATACTTGTACTCTAACACATTTTAATTCTGACTTTTTTCAAATATCAAATCTTCTTATGATCTGGTAAGAATAAATTGGTGAGGAAAAAAAATGACAAAATAAAAAACTTTTGAAATTTAATTGAAGAAAAAGTAAAAGATTTTTTTAAAAAAAATATTTTTGGATGTCAATTTTTATTTTGATTTTTTTTCTATTTTTGCTTCAACCAAAGAAAAAAAATATTATTATGTGTATTTTTTTTTTCACTTTCACTCCTTCCATCTTATTTAAAATTTTAATTTTTATATGAGAAAATTGTATATTTTAATCTCTATCTTTAACACTAATAGTGATGTTATGTGACTAATGACATTCCAAAATCACAACAAAACCTTGCTGACGATAATGGCTGTAAAAAAAATTCACACCTTCATTTTGTCATGGTTTTATACCCGCTAAAAAGTGTGACAATTTGACATTACCAGAAAATTTTGTAGCAAGAGTAACCCCAATTTTTCAGTCATGTCACTATTGATGTTAATAATATGATCAAAACTTGACTTTTTAACACGTGATTCACATTAAATTTTATTATTATATATTTATTTTCTATTTTATTAGTTTATTACATCAGTTATCATATATGTATTAAATATCTCTCCTTTGCTCATTTTCCATCCACATGTTGGCGTTGTGCCTGCCTGTGGTAGTAACCATCTGCCCAAGCTATGTCAGTACGAGCCACAGTCCCACCCAGGCACCCATCATTTTTGGCATACCCAATTCCAACCACAAATTTTCAAATTCATAACACATTATTATTATTATTATTATTATTATTATTATTATTATTATTATTTAAGAAGAGTCCTTGAAACATTGATTAAAAAATTTTAAAAATATATTAGAAACATCATAAAAGAGGGAAAAAATCATGAATACAATTTTTGTCTCTAAATAAAAATATTTTTACTTTAAATTTCTTAAATGTATATCTTTAATTTATAACACAAAATTAACATTTATTATATTTTAAAGTTAAAGAGTAAAGTAGCCCACGCCATACTTGTATCAGTATTTGTTTGGAGCAGTGGTTATCATTTTTATTTTAAAAATTACATTTGACTATTTTATTAAATTTTTTATAATGTGATAAGTCAGTAAACAATCAACATTATTATTATTATTATTATTATTATTATTATTATTATTATTATTATTATTATTATTTCATCATCAATTTTTTTATTATTTAACAACAAAAACTAACACAAAAAAATACACACACTAATATAAAAAAATCTTTAAAAGACTAAAATATAAAAAAAATCCTTATTTTATAGGGATTTAAGCCTTTATTTTATATAACTAAAATTCATAAAATAAATATTTTAAATAAAATAATGTATTATAGTTAAAACTTATTTTGATTTAAAAATAAAAGGTGATAAATTTATCATAATAGAAATAAAAATATTAAATACACATAAAAATAAAAATAAAAGAAGGTAGTTTGATATAATCGGAAGAAAAAAAAAAATGATTGATTAGTTACAAACTACACATGTGATTTTTAATATCATTTTTTTCTAATATTTAATAAAAATGTTCTAAAATTTCTAACAACATTTAAAAAATATCATATGATTAAATATTCTTAATATGTTTTGTGATATTTTATTAAATGGTATGTATAATTTATGTCGCTTAAAATTTGAACTTTAAAAATTTACTAATAACATTTATTTATATTTGGTGACATTTTTTTAAATGTTATAAAAAGTTTTTAATAATATTTTTATTAAATGATAGATAAAAAAAATATGATTAAAAATCACACGTGTAGCAGCGCATACTCTTTTTCAAAATCAGAAAAACAATACAATCCAAAATCAGAATAAATTGGACTTGATCGTACTAATTTGAATATAAAATCACACTGATTAAGTATTAAGGAACGATTAGAGTGATTTAAATCAAATATTTTTCTTCTTTAAACTCAATGAAATCTGATCCACCACCATTCAACTATCCAAGTTTTACCTCGATCTTTCTATTGATCATAAGTCATAACATCATTCACCAACTCAAAACAAAGCATATATTGAAGAAATACCTGAGAGTTGTTTATGGTCTGCGAGATGGAGAGGGTGATTTTAGAGGTAATGTCACAATGGGTTAGCGTGTAAGTTCTTGGAAGATATGAGGGGTGTTTCTTTTGGTCCACCCCTAAGAATAAAACCTTCAGCTTCGACGGTTCAAATATGGCTGGCCCGAACAACCTTGCAACCTGATCCAACCAAAACCAATGTACGTAACAAAAACGAAAAGAACATCATTAACTATATATTTTTCATTCGGATCACAACCCACACCTGACACCTCCACTCTCTGCCCCTACAATACAATTATTAATTAATTTACTTCCAACTTCTAAACATATGAAGAAAAAAAAATGACATACGTACAGGCATTACTGCTCGGTTAATTTTATTCCTGAGTGGTCTTCTTCTGTGTGTAAATGGATAGGCTTGGTGCCCCGAATGAGGCTTAAGCTTAGAAGGAAGGAAAGCAGTAGTTAGTGTAGCCATTTATCCTTGAAGAATATTGAAGAGTACTCTCTAGTCCAAAGATGAACTTGGTTTGAAGAACCCAATGAAGAGGCTTTAATTTATGTTGTTTTGTACTTGCCTCGACTGTTTCTTCTGACACATCATTGAATAGTGGAAAAATAGCACAGACACGGATCGGAGTGTTTTAGATGCGTGATTTAACTCTACCGGAATAAGTTAAACCTAAACTCTAATTTTGTAGTGCCGGAGAGAGTTAAACCTAAACTCTAATTTTGGCCTCTATACGCGGAAAGTAAACACAAGCAATTATAAAATATATAAATAATGTAAAACAATTTAAAGAGAAAGGTAGGAAAAAGAAAAAGTGAGACGAAAGAAAAATTGAATTGAATGTATATAATGACAGAAGTTAGGCAATTTCGTCACAAGTGATAATTTAATTAGTGTTATTCCTTAATAAAAATAATTGATTTTTTTTCTCATTAATCCGTGTTGACATTTGATAAAATGTCTTAAATGCCCAAATTTTATTTTATGTAGTGGCAAACTCTCAACGTCATAAACACATGTACAACTGCATTTAAATTTTGTGAAAACCTACTCTTCTGCCCCCCAACGATTCCAAATCTAGTTGCTTTATATTAGGTTAGAAACAGACAAGAGTATTATTGGTTTATTTAATTTGTCGAATTATAAAAATACTTTTTTAATTCTTAAAATTATTAAGTGGCGGTAATAATTAAACATCACATAGATAAAATATCAATATTTATATTTATGCATTCACAAATTTCAAACAATTAGTTCATACTTTTATTTTTTCTTATCTTTTTCTTCCTATCAAATTATATTATTTATCATATTTATACTTCTTTCTCCCCTCTCTCAAAGTATCACATAATACTATGTATATTTGTTCATAAAACATTTACATAACTGAATTTGACATATATTAAACACATCATCTATTTAAGCATCATATATAAATTGTAAACGTATCAGCCAACTATGTACAAACCAAAACCTGCAAAACTAGTGATGAAGTCGTTGAGTCTTATCTCGACAATCTAATCCCAAACCATATACACAAACTAAACTCTTCAGATCAAAGCCGCAAAACATTATCATCATGCACCAACAAAAGAGAATATTTTTTCCTGACCTTTACCCTCGGTAGTAAGGATTATGAATTAAGGATAAACAATGCTATAATGGTCATTAATTTGTGATAAAGAGGAAAATAAATGGTACTATTGCCCTAAATTGGTTCACACTACTACTATCACTACATACGGCTATATTCATAACCTTTCCCGTCGTTCTTGTTGTTTTCGTCACTTTTTGTGCAATTGTGCTTACTTTCCAAGGAGCACGAGAAATGCCAACATCATTTTTCCACAAAAGGTGGGAAAACATTTGATAGTGGCCTTCCTCACAATCCTTCTGAAGCGAGGTGTTTGAGTCACATTAGAGGATAACAAACCCATCCACCAACAAGAATAGGGAAGAAGTGAAGAGGAACAACAATAATCAGAGTTAGATGCAAAACAGGCCTCCTTGAAGTCAATGTAAATAATGAGAAACATGGTAGTGACTAGTGATGGCAATATCCAAGGTTGTCAAAATCGTGATTCTACGTAGACTCGTGGAGGTCTCGTAAAATCATAAGAGTCTACTTCAGACAAAAAAAAATTACCTATATATAAATATGAAACAATGACATAATTAATTTTGTCAAATTAAATTAGTACAATTATAAATAAGGGATACTAACAAATTCAAAATAGCAATTGAAGTATTAAAGTTGATAACACAAGTAAAGTGTATTAATAAAAAAAGAGTGTAAATAGAAATTACTTAAATTAAAACAAAAGTCAGGTTTTTAATATAAAAAAATGAGTGAGAAGATGTATAATAAGCAAAAAAAGGGGTGCAGGAAGCAAATTCATTCTGGATTTGGCCCAAATACGAAAAAATTGTTATTCGAAACGGTGTCGTTCCTAAACCCAGCAGACTCACAAAAATGTAGCAGAATCACGATTCTACTTAGAATCGAGCGATTCTATGTAGAATCGTGTGTTTCTATGTAGAAAACGAGTATACGTCCAATTTAACTCGAAGAGGGGTAGTAGACTTGTAAAATCGGACGATTCTACGATTTAAATCAAGAGTTTGATAACCATGGCAATATCAACTAATATGTCTCTCTAGGTACAAGAATGAACATAGTCATCATGTCCAACACAATTGAGACCTCTAGCCTTAGGCTAACTTTCACAGGATGCAAAACAGACCTCCTTGAAGTCAATGTAGGTAATGAGAAACATGGTAGTAACTAGTGATGGCAATATCAATTAATATGTCTCTCTAGGTACAGGAATGGACATAGTCATCATGTCCAACACGATCAAGACCTCTAGCCTTAGGCTAACTTTCACAGGATTTGACAACCAAAATGTAACATTGTCTAAATAAGACTAGAGGAAGTTCTATGACAACTCCTCGTGTTTGCAAGAATTTTGAACTTTTTCTGAAGTTAATCAAACATTTCTAGAGCGTTAAAAACACAATCCTATATAAAAAAAACCATACACATGATAAAGAATGAAAATAATCATAGTTACTCACTATGTCCCTATGCGTGTGAAGGTGACAAAACGCTCACTACTAAAAAAATTGGTTTTTACGACACATCTTTAATGACGGTCCCCAAAAAACCGTCGTCATATATAAGGTGGTGGTAATTTCATAAATATGTGATTTTTTAACAACGAGGAGATCTTCCTGTAACATGCGTCCTAGTTCTATTTTTGAAGCTCTTCGCATGCACCAACGGCTTTGATTGGTTCCTCATGGTCATCGGTTCCATCACTACTGCAGCTCATGGCACTGTGCTCGTTGTTTACTTGCACTACTTCGTGAAGATCATCCATGTGCTACGGTTGGATCCTCCACACGACACGTCGTAGGAGCAGGTTGACAGGTTCACCGAGGTTAGATTGTGGTTTTCATGTGCAAACCTGAGGTTTTTGTTTTAATTTGTTTTCCCCTTTGTTTAAGGTTGAGGTGATGTTTTACAGTTGATATGTAATTGAAAGCTTTAATTGTTGAATTCACGGACAAGCTTTGTTGTTATTAGACTGGGTTGGGAGTAATGATGATGCTTATGTGCATATAGCTTGTACATGTAGGTCTTCATTTCTGATACTTTGATTTGGTTCACTTGGGTAGCTGGTGATTGACGAAGGTATTGTTAGGGTTCATGGCTTTAAGCTATGTATTTCAAAATATGTCTTCTATTTTTTTTTTCTTGTAGTCTTCTAGGCTGCATGTACCATTCTATTAGTTTTTTGGTTTTGTGTCTGGAACTAAATTGGTCAATATATGGGAACTTTCGTGCAGAGAAAATTAGAAAGTTTGTCGATTTACATTTTTGGAATCATTAACTCCTGATGTTTCTGTAATTGATTGGATAATAAGGAGTTCAAGAAAATTGTTTAGGTATGTTGATTTTTTCATTACCTTGTCTACTTTTGAAAATTGATTATTTTCACTGGTTGCAGCGATGCACTTTTTTTTCATAATTTCTCCTCTTGCATTGAATTGGTGCAATGTTGCTTTAGGTATTTGTGCAATTAAATTTTCATGGAATGTCTAAGCCTTGCCTAGTCTGTATGCAATTGTAAGGGTACATTGTTTAGTACTTTTGAGATATTTGGTCATATCATTTTGTAGTAATAAATGAAATTATCTTTGATTATCGGCCCTGTCCATAAGGGTTTGTCAGTTGTCATAAATAATTTCATTACTTTAGTAATCTGTAGTTTATGTCAACTCAATGAGTTGATTCATACAAGAGTGAGTCTCCCATGGTTAGTTGAGTCATGGAGCTAATATTTAAACCTATTTATCAGCGTGAGCTTTTAGAAGTGAGCTCTCTTCTTAAACTAATTATGCATTGCTAGCTTACAATTTTTCTTATCTCATAAACATACAAGGATGAAAGTGGGTTAGGATTCTAGTTAGGATTTAATTGGTTATCTTTTTCTAAGGTGAATTTAAGTTTAGAAACATATTGAAGTTTCATTGAGGTTAAATGACTTGCAATTTTCAAAAAATAGGAAGGGATTTTAAAGAAAGTTTCATTTGTATTTGATTGTTGCGGAAAGTATCCATGGAAAGATGGCTTTCTATTTGATATCTTTAGGGTTTTGATGGGATTGTTTTGTGTTGTTTTCTGCCAATATGCTTAAATATGTTTTTAATCCTTCAAATTTAGGTCATTGTTGCATTTTGTCTCCAAAATTGTATTTATATATTTTACAATATGAGAGTCTAAAAAATATTTTTTAAAAAAAATTAAGAGACTAAAAAAAGAAATTTAAATCTAAGGAACCAAAAGTAACAATAGACTAAATTTAAAGACTAAAAAATATTTTCAAACTTTACAATAGGCTTATATATATATATATATATATATATATATATATATATATATGATCAACATGAAAATAATAATGGATAATTAAGATTTATTTCAAAAATGCACAAAAGGAGAGGAAAATTGACGAATTGAAAAAGAAAAACAAGGCAAAGCGACGAATAGACGGACCATGAATGTGAAGTCAGGCGAGCAAGACGATCAGACGTCGACGAGTCAATGGAGAATGGAAAATAACCAATGACATCTGCATACTCGAGAATGTGAGCGGATGGTGTCATGCAAAAGGGACAAACCGCAAGCGTAATAAAAGAGAAGAAAGACAGAACATTACATGGAAGAGGTTATCAAAATAGGCTAGTTTTAGACAAAGATTTTTATAATACAATCTTAGGTTAATTTTTTAGAATTTTGATTTTAAAAAAATAGAGAAGTGTTCACTATGTGTTCTACTGTATGGAGAAGTATCTATGATGTGTCCAAGCCCCAAAAAGAGAAGAAAAAAAGACACCACAAAAACGTGCCTGACACAGTACCCATTGTGTGTCTGTGGAGTGCGGTATCAGAAACGTGTCTAACACGTGGACACGAAATTTATCAGAAGCATTCGTGCGGATGCTTCCTAGTTGATAAGTGTCAAACATTTAGATAAGACATCAAATAGTAATCATTTCAACAGCCATGACAATGTCTTTTTTGTTTTAATAGCCCTTAATTAGGTAAAGATGAAGACAATTCTTCTTCTTTAAACAACAATAAACAAGATTTTCATTGTTAGCTACAACATAAGCAAACGAAACAAGTTTGAAAGTAACGAATGTTGTGAAGGTTCTAGTTTTAGGGTCTTCAAGCAAATTTGTGTTCAATCAAACATCGACTGAATACTTCCTAATTATTATATTTTTTGCATTAACTTTTTAGGTCTTGTTCGGAGTGATTGCGAGTTTTTAATTTTCGATTTTCAAATGCAATTTTTTAAATAAGTGTTCGGTAAAAATTGAGCTGAGTTAGTTTATAACTCAGTTTCAAAATAGTTTTACATTCATATATCAAAACTAAGAAAAATGATTTTGTGAATTTGCTTTTTAGTTTTAAAAATACATTCTAACCACCACCACCATCACCGCCCCTACCACCCCCACTACCCTCGCCACTATCGTCGTCGTCACTATCGCTCCACCACCACCATTCTACCATAACCACCACCACTTCACCCCATTGTTTCTACCTCCACCACTACCATTGTTGTCACCACCATTCTGTTGTCTTAATCGTTGTTGTTGCTGCCACTACCACTATTCCACCCACAACCATTGTCGCCGCCACTACCACCATTTATCGTTACTACCACCATCATTCTATCATCTCCATAGTCGCTGTCGTCGTCATTGCCAATATTTCATCCCACCACCACCATAATTTTAAAATCAAACCGGTGATTGACCTGATTAAGGGATTAGATCACTAGGTCAATGGTCGAACCAGTGGTCACTAATTGAACCTAATGACTCGGTCTTTATTAAAAAATTAAAACTTTATACTCAACCTTAACTAACCTGCATGACCCAACGTGTTTCATCCCTTGGGCAGGATTCGACCTGGGTCAGTGGATCACCAGTTTAACTGTAAACCCGATAGGGTCATATCAGATTACACCAGGTTCAGTGCATAGTCAATCTGATAGACAACTTGATCTGACAGACATTTGGGTTGCGGTCGAACTGGTTCGATTGATTAGATCAATCTAGATTTTAAAACACAACATCACCATTCCACCGCTACTATTGTCACCATCATCGTTGCAACTATTTGACCCTCACCACTGTGGTCGCGACACTTACACCACCATCACTGCCGTCACTCTCATCTTACTACCTCTGCAAATGTTATTATTTCATAATAAAGCAAGATAAGATACAATAGATAACTCATTTTATTTATCTTCAATTTATAACAATAAACAAAGAATAAACAAAAACTCAAAACTGATTTTGATTTCTAAAAATTTCAAAACTAAAAACGAAAAATCATCCCAAATGAGATCTTAATTAGTCCATTTCAACATGACAGAGACTAAACACAACCTTGTAACCAAATAAAAGAAATTCCAAAACTGATATATATATATATATATATATATATATATATATATATAGTAGTCTAACGAACAGCTTTGAAATAATGACTGTTGTACGTAAATTATTTAAGTAGACGTTTACAACCGCCGTTGTGATTTGAGGTACAACAAGAATTACATATCTTAATAATAAGACATGAATATAACAGTGTGCAAGGAAGCTAGCAGCGTTTATAAGGGTATTAGTAATTTTTAATCTTTAGATTACGCTATGTATGCATCAGCACCATGTGTTGCAGGTTTCAACTTTAACGACATTCTTCTGTCAGGTCTTCCTATGAATAACTCCGTCTCCACCTCTTCTCCCTCCTTTTCTGTGGCGAATTCGACACCCTGATCACTCAAACAACGTTGTCGTTCAATCCGATACTACAACAATGAAATGATGTTGGGAATATTTAGCTCTGAATCAAGATGAAAGAATATAAAAAAAGTGACTTAATCTTTTTAATTAAATAGACTTGTAATATATGATAGGAGTTACTTAGAAATATATTTTTGCATTAATTTGATACTTCATGTGAAACTTTCAGAACATATTAAGGATTAGAGTTTTGACGGGAACGAGAAGACATTTTTTTTAAATGAAGACAATTATATAACTTTTATAAGATAAACTTATAAGACTAATGCAATAAATTTATAGTAATTTATTATTTTATTTCTTTTATTTTTTAAAATTGTCAAATTATTAGAGAATATTATTAATAAAATTTCCCATTCCTTCTATAAAACTTCACTCTCTTATCTAAAGAAAATAAAAACTTCAGTCTGAAAAATTGAATCGCACGCTTTAGTTGAAATAAAAGAGGTGCACAATCTATTTTAGGAATGGAAAGAACGAAGAATGATAATAACCTGCTCGCGTAAGCGTTTATTTACTTCGAGTAAGCACTTTTCCTGAAGTCAGCCAAAGGACATGGTAATTCTAATTAATGAAGCAATATAAAACAAATTAATTACAGAAAATATGCGTTCAATCATAAATAAAATTTTACCTCTTCTTTTAGCTTCTCGATTCGCTTCCTGAACAATTGATTCTGAATCACAGGCAGCACCAAGTTCTTCAATGTTAGGAGTCTTGGTAATTGATTAAGAGAGTTGCTATGTTAATTATAATTAGTAGTCTTACTTATCAAAGATCATTATGTCATAATAATTAGTTGTTTTGTAGTGTTAGATGCTCTGCTCTTTACAAAGAGGAATTGATATAAGGGAAAATTAATTCAGATTTGTCCAAGGCTATGGAACTCAAAAAAAATCTTCATCTTATTGAAGAAAGTGAACATTCGATAGCCGGCTGGTTCAACAATACGATTAATAAGAGCTTTAGGATGTGGTAAATAGCATTCAATTTTGAAGATGCCTGGTTAGGCAGGTCACCCCTGAATTGAAAAAAAATTGTCTCCTAGACTTTCTTTTTCTTAGAGAAATGTTAGTAATACATGGTTTAATATACTTTTTTAATATATTCTTAATTATTGATTAAATTTATTAAAAATTACAAAATCTAATAAGTCTCACTTTTTATTTAATATCCTTTTTAATAAAAAGTGAATTGAAAAGAAAATGCTAGAGTGAGTTGTTGGTACTCTTTTTTCTCCTATTTGAGGAGTAAGACGGATATATCTTAGATCCTAAGCATGGTGATCAAGGTAAAGTTCTTAATTGGATATTAATGAACAAGTTAAATATCATATAAGTGAAGATCCATAAATATAAATATTGTGAGTCATGACTCATTTGTAAAAATCTCTCGGTGAAGGTGTTCAATCCTTGCTTTTCAGAACAATCATTTTTTCTGTTGTTAGAGGTATGGGCTATCTTCTCCCTTAATTAGGATGTGAATCTAAATGATGTCTACTATTATGAATGACTAAATTGGTGTCTAAAATCTTAGGAGACTTTTTGCATATATATTTGAAAGACTAATTTGATTATTTTATATGTAAACGTACATACATCAACATCAACAACACCTTTAAACCAAGTTAATTGGGATCGGTGGTAGATGAACCTAATAATAAATTAGAAATAAGACAAGAAGAGAGAAAGAGACACTGGAAGAAAAAGTGAAAAAAGACAAAAGAGAAGAAAAATAAACTAAAAAAGGGATCGACTGGAATATAGAACTACTAATGGGTTTAACCCTCCACCAAAATTATAAGTTTTCTCCATTCCGTTCTAAGACATATTGTCTGTCAATCTATATTTCACTCCATTAGGTATTGTTTAACTATATTTCCCCAGGTAAGTTTCGGTCGACCTCTGCCTCTCTTTGTGTCGAACTATTGGTAATAAACTCTTGTTCTTACGAGAGCATCCAGTGGTCGTCTCATGACGTGTCCAAACCACCTCAATCTATGTTCTCTCATCTTTTTAAATATCCTCATTTCTTATCTTATTCATCTTCGTCAAATATCCTCATTTCTTATCTTATTCATCTTCGTACAACCACACATCCACTTTAACATCTTTATTTCTATTATTCTTATTTTATACTCATGTTGACTATGGACGCATTTATAAATATCTTCCTTCTAGTTTTTCCTTTAAAGCCAATTGATTTCATCCTTCATAAACAAAAAAAAAAATCTTGTACTACTTGTCTTTATCCAATAAAAACATTTGAAAATTGTGCGATTTAAGAGTACCTTTCTTGCCCTAATTTTGTCCAGGCTGCGTTCGAGCTGGTTCTCTAGCTGTTGTAACTCATCAATACTGCATTTATCCAATTCATCTCCCAAAAGCTTCCTACATGATGAAAGAATCTCCAAAGTCGAGAATAGTCAATTATGTGTTTTTCTCAATGCCAAATCAGAATGAAACTAGTAAAAGTTGGATCCGAAAACCTTTTTGAATCATCTAGATGCTCGATCTTCTTTGCCATGCTCATATCACCTTTCAGATGCTGCATGTAAACAAAGAATGTACGACACAAATATGATTTCCCGCTCATTCACTCACCAATATAAGCTATCATATTATGTGTTTGATGAACCAAACGTGATTCTAGCGTTACTTTTTCTTCTCTTTCGTTGCGTTTTAAATACTCTTAGATGAAAATAAAAAGCTAGAGTATAAGATTTGTTAAACCCTTGCTGGATAATCACATTCATGCGACAATACAGAAGGATTGAGTCTATATGAAAATCCAGAAGCATCATGAGAATAAACTGAAAGGGGAAAAATGGTGTTGCGCATAATTTGTCACATATACGTAAAATTTGGAGATCAGAGAAATAAATAAATAAATAAAAGTTCCATTAGGACTCAACATTTCATTAGGTAACCTGCAAATCAACGTAAGTGATAATGTAAATATGTAATATTGCTAAAAAACTGAAACTTTATTCCATGCACATTTCTTTCAATAGTATATCAACAACTTTAATAGACCAGCAAAATAACTGAGAAACTCTTTACTTATAAGTTTTGAAATTTTTGAAAACTAAACCTAAATTACAAATAAGTAAAATGAGGCAACCCATTGTATCCTACCCTGCCCCTTTGTAAAGCAAGAAAATAATCCTGTTCACTCTATTTCTTCCTTTTCTTTCTTCTCATTCTCGCTCCACTAATTAATACTAAGTATTATACTAGTTCATATTGATCAACAGCAAACTTTTCGGGTCGAGTCAAGAATTTGGATCATGAACTCTAACACCATTAACAACAACAATAAACACACACACGCAATGGCCAAAAACAACCCATCAAACCTATATAAAAAAGTGAGGAAGTCTTACATAAAATAGCATGGAAAAATTGAAAACTATAAAAGTAGACATCCTCATAAAATTAGTTATTCACAATTTAAGCCGATATTTGGTATTCTTCCATAAATGCTGTTTCCAAACTCCAAAGGGCTTTGGCTAAAAGATAACCTTATTAAAGAATTCTTCAACCTATTTGTGCTTGTTTTCTAACCCAGTTGTGTTTCACACAAGGGTTTCAGACTAAGGTAGTCAGCAATAACTTGGATCAACATATGCATCCATATATGTTGGTAAAGTAATGCTTATAACATAATTGATATATATCTTGATTGTGTTTAAGGTGGAACTCAAAAGCACAGTCATTTTACGTACTTTATAAGGAATATCAGCATGCAACTTCCATTTACGGTATATTTCATGACAGACACAACTAAAAACTGTAGGAGGCTAGTTACACAAACATCAAAAGCCGAACCCAAAAGATATATATATATATATATATATTTTATCCATCTATCGAAGTTTAGATTTTTCGTGACACCATAAATTAACTTCTTGAAGATGCATTTGTTTCTAGAAAGGTCAAAAATAGAGAACATGCATGATGTTTGGATTGACAATGTTAGCATTCAACATTTCTTCCCTCGCCTATATTAAGTACTGGTATTTTGCTACTAAAAACTTATATAATTAATTCCAACGATACCATTGACATCTATTCGATAAAAAAAAATCATATATATATATAAGGAGAGCTAACCTGTGTATTTTCATGGATTCCTTTGTTGCTGGCACCCAGGTCTTCGATCTTCCTTTGATAGCGTTCAACTGTTTTGTTTATACTGGAGCATCTCCAATAGACAACGCATTAAAAGTTTCTTAGGCACCTCTGATTTGATACGATAGCATGATAGAATACTTGAAGGGTGAATAATCATTGAAGTGGACTAGTGAAGCACATTTCACAAGAAAATAGTATCCACATGTGACATTATTTTGGTTCAAGGGAAAAAAATTGTGACATTTGCCATGTAGATATGAATAATGAAAATATTCAATATACAACTCTCTCTTTTTCTACACTTTCCTTTTATTTCTATTTTTAATCGTACAACTTATTACATCTATTTCTTTTTCTTTATCTATTCTTAGTTACCTTTATTTTCGTCTACTTTCTATTTCAAAAGAGTTTATCCTACTCTCCATTAAAAAAACTAACAAGTACCATTTTTTTCTTTTATTTATTGTACTTAATTTCACATGTTTAATTTTTTACTATTATGAGTTTGCAAATTTAGTTTAGGTGTGAATCAATTGATACAAGATTATTTTAACATATTCAATCATCTTGTATTCAAGCCTAGAGTATACAATTACGATAAATACTAAGGAAGAATTTGTCATTCATAGAAATACTATCAAGCTCAAACAAAATTATCTCCCTTAAAGAATATATTTAAACTAAATTAAATTTCATGAGTTTGGTTTCCCATTTTTTTCATGAATTTAATTCTTTACCATATAAATTGTGCATTAACTTCTACACTAAAATTACACCATTAAAATAGTAGAAGATCAAATTGTAAAGAAAACGGACAAAATTTGCAACATGATAATATTAGAGAGATCAAAGGTACAAGCTTTTTTCCTATTATTATCTTAAGTTTCAAAGTCTCTTTCAATCTAACTATGCATGTAGCATTAAACAAAAACAAAACAAAAAACTTTTTTAATGCGTACTCCTCTTGTTCTAGCTAAACTAAAAAGAATGTTTAATTGCTAATTTAATCTCTATACTAGCATAATCTCTACGTTTTAACCCTTACACCTAAAACTAGTCTACACAAACACTTTATAATCAATTTAAGTCCCTGTAACATTTTATATATATAGAATTTCTCTCATTCTTTTAATGTTCTTTTACATAAAAGTTGTAATTCTTTTCTTTCTGATGGTCAAAATTTACTAATTAAAACGATTATAACAAAATATATAAACGCATTAAAAAATAGTAAACTATTTTTCAATCATGTATGATAAAAATTAAAAAAATTCAAACATGTTACCATAAATTCAATATATAAACTTCTTCAGCTTTTCAGTATTATCAGGAAAGAGCTAGTTAGCTGTAAACTGGAAATACTGGAATTTAAACGAATCAACCATATTTAATTTTCTAATAGTAATATATCTTAATTAAGATCATCTAGGTATGATCATTACAATCAAATTTGAATACTGAACAATTAAATTCTGTTTGTGCTAATTAGAAAAAGAAAAATAAGAATAAAACTCGATCAGCAATCAAGAGTTATATGATGGAACGAACTATACCTCAAAAGTATGTCATTGAACAGCTGAAATGCTGAATTCGCCAAAAGAATTAGTATATATTTGCTTTATTTATTGTTAGATTATGAGGTTCTTGGAAAGACAAGCAAACAAAACTTCTACAAATATGAACATTGGAATATATATTTAAATTTTTAAATTATGCAGCATAGTAAAGAATTGACCATAGTTCAGACTTCACACAGATAAATATAGTCATCGATAAAGCATAGAACAATGCCTCGGGTTTCTGTTCCAAAAATCCAATGCCTTAGGTTTCTGTAACTACAGTCCACACCTCAAGGCTCTAACAAACATTTGACAGACATAAAAGGCAAAAACCCCAGTATATTGGCAGAAAGGTTTTCAATAAATATTAGTACAATTGGGGGATCAAAAGCAAGACTATGCAATTAAACCACAAAATTCTGTTTAACACATGCCCACTAACAAGGATAACTTTTACCAATACGTGATACTCGTGCCTGAGGAGAAAGAGAAACAACTATTTTAAAAATAAGAGAAACATATATGAATATAATAGTAATTCTGGTAAATCAAGGTTCAGCTCTTATTTTGATGTTTATCTTAATTTAAGATTCCAAGATCGTTGTATCATACTCAAACCTGTCCTACAATTAAAAAACTAATTGTTCTGAGAGAAATACTATCTTCATTTTAAATTAATCATTATTCATAATATAGGTATCTTAAAAACTATTAATCCCATAAATTATAAATTATACTAAAATGATTCTCTTACTGAAATATCCTTATATAATGACTGAAAGTGTAATTAAAAAATAAATATTTTAGTGTGATATTTTTAAATAGGCTATTTTCAAAAAGTAATGATTTTATTATTTGAAGTAGCAGATTTCTTTTGACTGCTGATCACTCTGCTTTTGAGAGGCTCTATGACAAATGGTCAAGTGGCATATTTGTATCCAATCAAAGAAACACAAATACTTTGTTATCTGAATTTTTTTCTGTCTCTATTTTCTTTCTTTTGAGTCATTTTTTTCTTCTTTTGAGTTGCTATCCATCTAGGATCAATCTTTCTGTGTCAAGTCAAATAGATAAGTGGTGAGGACAACTTACTTCAACTAAGTTTATCTTTGAGGGGAAAATGTACCAAAATAACCCTTTTGACAAAAAAAAAACTGACACGTGTGGCTAAGTTACCCTTAATCCAGGGGTTAATACCAGACTATCCATTTCATTGTACCCTTCTTAATTAGCCTTGAGGCCTTTGACAATCCGTTAAACTTATCTTCTTCCATCATTAACCTTTTGTAAGTGTGATGATAGTTATATGTCTCTTCCCTTTTAGACAGCTTACTTACACCTTATGCCGTATACAACCATCGATTATGTTATCTAACTCTAGTTTATTAACTTCTTTTCCAGTTTCAAAATTCATATTCAATGTGCATAGAACAATGAATTTCTCTCTTGTAGTATCTTCCTTAATTAAACCAGGAAGAATTAAATTGGCTGGCTATTTAAAGGATCCATTAAAACTCCGATAATATTTATAGAATAGATAATAATTAATCTTAGTTAAAGAGATCAAATATCGAATAGATAATAATTAATCTTAGTTAAAGAGATCAAATATCGCCAACGACAAGAGGCTGAGCTCCGTGGTACGAGCCTAGCAAAACCTATGGCTTGTAGCCATCATATTCGGTACTAGCTACTTTATTGCTAGATATGATTAATATGAGTACGATTTTGCCAGAAAAGGATTCATCGAACATTGAAATAGCATACACACTAATCAAGTACTTAAACAAGTAAAAAGACAAGTTAGTGAGTAACATACCTTGAACTGGAGAACTCATAAAGCCTCCCACTGGTAGAGAAGATGATGAGTGCGACTTCAGCATCACACAGCACCGAAAGCTCAAAGGCCTTCTTGAGCAACCCGTTCCTTCTCTTGGAGAACGTTACTTGCCTACTCGTCTCATTTTCGATGCGCTTCATCTGAGTTTTCCCCCTCACCATTTTTTCTTATTTGTCTTGGCAAAGAACAACGCGCGATGCTGTATATACAGTTCTCTGGATTCTTCTTCTTGAAGATCTGAGCTGAAACAAACGGAAAACGAGATCTAGTTAACCAAGGATTAGAACACAGGTTCAAAAAATATAAATCAAACAAAACTGACAAAAAAATTAATCTGAAAGAAGCAAACAATGGAATCTTTTGTGCCCTCAAGGAAGTGTGTGCAGGCTCAATCACAGGAACCCTAACACTATTTTCTCGAGAAAAAGTAAAACAGAAGAGAGAGAAAGAGGATGTGGGTGACTAATTGATGGATTGCTGGTTCCACCTATATATGACCTAGCTTCCTCTTAGGTCTTTTGCCTGTAGCTGTATTATTTATATATATTTTATGCACACTTATGCTATGCTCAGTTACTAATTAATAATAATGGAGTATAGTATATATCCCAAGCAAAATATTCTTGCAAAATACAGATAATAAAGGTGGTGAAACTTAAAGGGGTAGAGTGCCTAGAAAAGAACCGAATCATAATTTTTCTTTTTTGGGTAACCCCGAGAAAAATGAAATTAGGCCTTTCCCAATTTGAGAAAACTTGGAATAAATGCTGCCAATGCACGTGAATCCACACTATTCGGCCATTTCTCAAAAAGAATGAGGCCTGTTTGCTCGTTGGAGGCACAAAAACATCGGTGCTATCGTGTATTTTGATGACACGTAAGCGTAGACACCGACAACCCATGGCTCCGGTGACATTTACACGGACAGGCTCATTGCTGAGATGGTAAGCAGCAAACAAACCTGTCGGTTGCCACTTAATTGCCAGTCACAAAGAAATGCAACTGCAATGGGAAAACAAAAGTACTAGTTATATATATTTATTAAGAATTTAATTTTTTAAACAAATTACATTAACATCTCTTTGAGACTTTGTTTGAATTATCCATAATACTTCATCTGTATTATAATAATTGTTGTCTAAAAAGACTATTCTTCAATTATTATTATTTTAATTTTTAAATATAACATTAATTATTATTTTTTTAATTTTTAAATATAACATTAATTATTATTTTTTATTTATATCTCCTATAATATTACTGATATGAACAATAAAAATATACGGATAGCATTCATTACTCTGATAGTGAACATGGATAACAATAAACAATAAAGTGAAAATTAAAAGTAATTTTTTGAAAAAATAAAGAGATGAAAAGAAAAATAAATAAAAAATTTAAAATAATATAGTAGATCTTACTATTTTTAAAACTATTTTCACCTTATTAACTTCTTCTCTTCCCGTCATTCGAAATTATTTCCATCCATTATATCATTTTTATCCACTACGTCGAATAATATTTATTTAGAGAAAAAATACATTTGATTTTTTTAAAAGACTTTTTGGACCAAAAATAATTAAACATTATAAGTAACATTAATTTCTGATCCAGTAAAATAAGAAACATTTATATCTCTAATCCATATAAAGAATTAATGACAAAAAAAAAACTATTAAAAGGGTGGAGAGTATATAAATATCTTCTCACATGAAAAAAATGCAACGGTAAAAAAGTGGCTTTCCGTACGACGAGTTGAAACATTTCGACTTTTAGTACTACTACTAATTAGCAATTTGTGGGAAATAAGACATTTTGCCAGCACATGATCTACAGGTGTCACGTGTCACCATTATGCGGGTGAGGTATAATCTTATTCCTCACCCATCATCATCATATAATAAAACAAGTTTATAAATGACATGGGCCCCGTTTCCCTCAGTACTCGTGCTGAAGCAGAATAAAGAATTTATTATTTTAAGATTGTAATTTTTTACAGCCAGATTTTATTATTAGTTTGTGGGAATCACATTCAGTTCTTCAAATTTATTTTTGTCTTGCATCAGCCAAAAATCTATTAGGCCGTGTTTAAAGTGTAAAAATAGATCAGCCGTTTGACAAGAGTTTATAATCTAATCTACAGATCTACGGACTAGGCTGCATCTTTTTATAAAATAGATAACATTAAAGCTTTTAATAATTCCTTTTCAGTTAAATAGTTCAGGTCTTTTTATTAAAAAAAAATCTTTTAGGCATATGAAATTCACCTATTAAAAAATTATTTATTATAAGTATTATTTTTTTATTAAATTTGTTATAATTTATTAAATGATATTGATCTAATAAAAAGTCAAAGTTAAAATTTATAATTAAATTTATTAAAAAAATTATCATATTAAAATATCTTATTCCAAAGTATATTTTTAAATAAGATATTATATTAAACTTTAAAAATATACTCATATTATATAATGTTAGATTTATTCTTATAAAGTCTCACACATGTGATTTTTAAATTATTATAAATTATATTTTTAAAATAGGCTTGTAAGTTAGATCAGATTTTTATGTAAATCAAATTCAGATTCTTAAAAAGTCTTTCACAACTAAATAGATTGGATTCATATCATATATTTTTAACGCAGGTCAAGCTGAAGTCTATTTCTCCTCTATTTGTTGAAAAAATATATACTTATATTATGTTATGAAGAACAAAAAAGTATTAACAAAATTATTTGTTTTAAGTGAAACAAAGAAAAGTATTCAAATTAAAGTTGTTTAATAAGTAAAAAAAGAAAAAATATTTATAATTATTATTTAGTATTATATATATATATATATAATGTGCGAAGATGTATATATATTTTTTATATTTTGAAGTGTGTATATATATATATACACGAGATTACGACTTGTAGTCCCAGAGTCACAAACATTGCCATCTTGTGGTATGCATCTTTTGCCAATTGCCACAACCTGCTACTGCTTGTAATCTTTTACGAGAATTGAGGAATACATGTTATTGATGGAACTAATCTCCAGATTTTGATCCTTTTAATCTCTCCCAGCTTTCCAATGGTCCCCTCGCCTTTTTTTGTCTTGGGAGGATGCCCCAGTAGGGTGCCATTGAACAAAATCCTATGAGAAACCCTAAACTATACATATAGTTATTAATTCTTTATTGTTAATTTTTCAGTGTTGAGGACATATGAGTGAACACCTTAGCACAAAGAGAAGGTAACTTTTATTTTATACTAAAAAATTGGACTCCGTAACACTGTGTTCACGGCACGCTCATTATTACCTTCTTTGGAATTCCTATATTTGTAAGCAAGAATGTGAAAATACTATTATTTTATTTTAGTCTAGAAAAATATTTCATATTTTAATATGCATATGTCAAGCCTTTCTCTTTTTGTTGTTAACTTTGAAATTTTGCTGCCAATACCACTTCGGCTCTTCTCTCTTTCTCAACAATTTGGGCCAAGTAAGATTCTATTTTTCTAGATTTGGGGCCTGTCAGCTTCTTCATCTCCACTTGCTAAACTTGTGGCCCACTTGGACTGGATTGGACTGCGCTGACGGTATATCAGCCCACAAATTTTAGTTTACCTCGACTCATTAACATTGCTTATATTTTTTTTTTCAACGGCATTAAAATAGACTTAGATATATTTTGAGTTTCTAATAAATTAAAAAAAAAACTATATTGGATTCCTAATAAAATAAATTAGCGTTAAATTATTAATAAAACAAAAATTTTATTTTGAGTTTTTGTTATTTTGTTTTAGTACTTTTAATAATGTATATATCTTTTGAGTCTCTAAAATATGTAGATATTATTAGTCATTATCAAATATGTTTTTAACAGAACTAATACAAAATATCACGTCAATAGATTTGTATGATCATTCTTTATAAAAGCCCCTTTCCAATTTTTTAAAACAATTATCCAAATATTTTACACATAATATAAAAAAAATTACAAAAATTTGGATCCATAAAATTAATAAATGGGCATAACAATATTTAACAATCAAGTGATTAATCATATAAAATTGATTCTAATACGGAATGTAAAAAAATATTCTTCCAAGAATAACATACTTTATATGAAATTAAAATATTTAATTGATGAAGACATAACAATATAAAAAAAAAAAAAAAAAAAAAAAAAAAAAAAAAAAAAAAAAAAAAAAAAAAAAAAAAAAAAAAAAAAAAAAAAAAAAAAAAAAAAAAAAAAAAAAAAAAAAAAAAAAAAAAACAGAAATCGCCTAGCACGATTTCTTAGAATCAATATGCTAAATCTTCCTCGGCATATTCCCAGGCTTCATTTTCTAGTTTATTAATGGGACAAAACAGAGAGTGAGCAATTGAAAGTTATGATGGTAAAATAAATTTAGTCATATTATTTATTTATCTTAGACACTTCTCATCATGAGTTTAGTATTTAGACCTACAGATTTCCCATATAAGTTAATATTAGATGTTCAAATTTCATTACCAAGTAATCACAATATTAAAGAACTTTAAGTATCACGTAATAAATCACAACATTAGCTTACAGCTTACAAAAATATATAGAAAAAATTCTAACAAAGTTTATCATATAAGTTCTTCAATACAGCATAATTTTTAAATTGTGGTTAGTCTTTTCTCATTTTTCATACATCTATATTCTTATTTCATCATATGATATAACTAATGTGAGATATATAAGACAAAAATGATATACAATAGGTTTTTTTTATTAATAAAAAGAGAGAGAAGATCTAGAAAAGCAAAGAAAACGTGGTTTCCTTCCTTCCTTCCAAATACATCTCAAGATAATGGCAGTACGTAAGCTCCAAATACTAATTTGATAACAAGAGCATTGAAAATTAGGTACATGAAAAAATGAAAACCATAGCACCACCAAGAAGTGAGATGAAACACTGACAGCTCAACTATCTAAAAAACTATGAAACTACATATCATTATCTTCTTTATCCTCTTTTATTAATGGTGTGCAGTGGTGCATCTCATATGGTTAAGATTTCTTTTCTTTTTATATATTTTGTTAGAGCGTATTCGTTGGAACTGGAAGCATTGCTGGGTGCGGATGTTTAAAATATTTTTATATTCAAGTCAAGCTAAACCTCTGTTTTCTTTTATATATATATATATATATATATATATATATATATATTTTTGGTGCAACTAACGATCAATAAATTACGTGGTCATCAAGTTTGTCCTCAATAAATTCATAGCTCACCCACAATATAGATGCTTAATGCTAAACCTAAAAAGCAAAAAGTTTATTGATTAATTTGTTTTGACTTTTGAACGACAATCGTCTACATTTAAATCTTCACGACTTCATAGTTGGTAATAATTAATAGCTATAAACTAAAAAAACTGCAGTATATATACTGACCTTTGCTTAATTAAAATTTTGTTGGCAATGTATGTCACACATTTACACTCAACAAAGGGGTTAAAAAAACTGTAGTATAAATTAGGATCTCACAAAATACATGCACGAGCAAAAACAACAGTTAAGGTCCTCAAAATGGTTTTAGATGAATCCATATAAATAGGATACCTCATCAATAAACTAGTTGCCACCTTAGTACTTGTTCTTTGCTTCTAATGCTATATTATAATTTAAAAAAGTTCTTTACGCCATCAATGGAAAAATTATATTACATTTTGCGATACTTATAATTTTAATTTTTTTAATTAACTTTAAACTCTTTAATTTTTTATTTGTTGACCAATTTTTTTAATTATATTTCTATTTTTAATTTTCATATTTTTTATATTGTGTATTCTACTATTAATTTTATTCTATATTTTCTTACAATTTTAATTCACTTATATATTTTTAATTAAATTATATATTAAGTTATTAATTTTATTTTAATTCAAATAATATATAAATAAATAATAAATTAAAATATAAATTTATCAATTAAATTATATTTTTAATTAAATGTGTATTTTTAAGTTTGTTATATAACTATCACTATTATTATTTTATTATTATTTAACTATTAAACTAATTAATTCATATTTTTAAAATTATAAAAAAAACTATAACAATAAAATCTTTATAGTTTGCATATATGTTTAAAACAATTGTAGAAGAATATACCAACCAAATAGTTAGATACTTATTCTCATTTTCGTTAACTTTTAAAATTGGATAATACTCATATTCTTGTCAAATTTTTATCAAAGTCGAAGTGGATTCGGGTGAATATATGCAAGTTTGAGATTTTTTGTGATGCCTAATTTTAACTTTGGAAGGCTACATCTCCTTATATTCACTTTTTCTTATAAAGGACAAATGTTTTTTTTAAACATGATAGATAAGTATTTACACTATGTTTGGTTAGGGTGAAAATGTAAAGAATGAAAGTGAACTTGTTTAGTTAGGATGAAAATGATATGAAAGTTTTTTAAAAAAATGAGGATCCCACAAAACAATAAATACATGTGTAAAATTAAGATGAAATGGGTTGAAATCTACCGTAACAAAGGAAAGATAAAATGAAATTGATATATTGTAAGTGATTCTAATAAATAGTGGCTCTTAAATAAAACGTTTAATAAGTGTAATTCATAAATGTTACTTTTTACCTATCAATCAATTTTTATTCAAATATTTTATCTTTTTTGACCATTTCCACTCTTTTACTTAAATTAAATTAACTTACTTTCTATTATTCAAACTCAATCTTAGTAAGATTTTGTTGATGGAGATAGTATTTATTAAGCCCTTCTTAGGTAATAAGTGCTTAAATAAGCACCAATTTTTTATATCATTTTTCTAAATTATATTATAATATTAAAAAATAACTAATAAAATTAATATATTAAAAATATAAGAATGTAAAGTCATTTAAAGAATAAAATTAATAGTAAATACACAATATATTGTTTAAGTTGCTAAATTGAAGAAAAAACAATTTAAATTATAAACAATAAATCTAATAATATATAATGAGATTTGATTAAGATGTATGGAAAATAAAAAAAATAAAAATACTGTAACAAAGATTAATGAAAGAAAAAGAAAAAACAGAAACTGTCAGGTCATAGACGTAACTTTTTATCATCTCCTTTTCCCGAATTCGCTTCCATCCCCTTTTGGATTTTACTTTGCAGCTTACTCTTCTGTTGCTACTCGCTCTCCCTCGCTTTCGCTCCGAAATCTTGATAAAATAAATATTTAAATATTTCCCCCCTCTAGTTTACTATTTTATCAATTTCGTTATTATAATTTTTTTTTGTTTTAATTTTTTTAAATGAATTTATTTAATTTCTCATTTTAGATAGCGCTTTAAACATGAAAAAAATCTTTGAACAATAAAAAAAATGTTATCTAAAATATTTTAAAGATGAAAAATAAAATAAACACATTTTTACAAAAATTAAAATGAAAAAAATGTTAAATTGCATATACTAAAAAATTATTTAAGTCTAAAATAAAATTAAAGAAAATTATATTTTTATTTTATATTAGTTTAATTAATTATTAATTTCTATAGTTATGTTAACTTTTCATTTTACTTTAGTATTTG